>JAYJME010000195.1:0-30659 GCA_036873775.1 Costaria costata | reverse complement strand
AACTGAAGCGGTTTACCAATTGCCCTCCGCCACTCCATTATCCAGGTAAGGTCATCGACCTTTGGGTCTGGATAGAACCGAGGATGATCTTTCTCATATACCGTCTCTGTCTGGAGATACTCAAAGTGACCACACCCACTGCAACATGAGCAGGTGTGGATGTCGATGTATGAGCTGTCATTCTCATCACCAGACATCCGCTTTTCTTTCCAATTACGGATAGAGCGACACTTATCACATCGCTTACCCGTATGCTTAAAGATCACACAAATGATCGTGAAAAGGGTAAGAATACCCGTGGCAATTATTGCATTCATGGTCAGTCTTTTTTGGTTGTGAATGGGTTAGCTGAAACTAAAAAGAGCGCAATATTTATATCACGCTCTTTTTAGTTTGTCTAGCTTGTGCTCACGCTGGCGGAAGAGTTGCAAACTATAAGTTTGGTAAGTAAGTTTCCTTTCGTCATTTTTAAAAGATAAAGGCAAAATTTTTTTCACAATAACACAAAACCCGCCAACGCATCAGACGGATCTGTGATGTTGACGGGTAAAACCGACTATTCTTCTAAAGTCTTTGTATGCTATGTAAAGATCTTCATGATAGCAGATGTGACTTTATCTGCCCTAGACATTTTTTTAGATACGCGTCCTTGGGCACCTGCTTGCATTGCTTTCTGCACCAGATCACGCTCGGCGCCCAGCGCTGTATATAAGATAACAGGCCTATTGCACAGCTGTCGAATATTTGACACTGAAGCAGATACTTCGTCCGACTCTTTATGGTTAATCTCCAGGATCACAGCGTCTGGTAAATTTTCTTCAAGCCACTTCAAAGCCGTTGAAATATCATCCAACCGGATGAATTCATGACCCTCTACCTTTAATTGTTCAATCAGGACGCGAGTCATCAAATCAAGATTATCAATGATTAAAAATTTCATTAGTCTTCTTTGGGTATTGTTTGGCACCCCGGGCTCCTCCTAGAGCCTACTAGCCTTTTGAAATATAAAGAGCATGGTTTTATACCATGCTCTTTATATTTCGTCTATTTTCATGCTCCAAACGCGGGACGATGTTCGAACCTTGATTATGCAAAATAAAAAAACCCACATAACGCAGTGGGCTGGTGCGGGAAGGTTTGAACTTCCGTAATCTGTTACTAAATAACAGAAACCGTTTCAATCTCAAGAGGAACCTCATGCTCATCACCTTCGCTGTTTCTGAAGGTATAAACTATTCTATAGTCGTTGTATTCAACCTTTTCGAACTTGAAAGACTCGTCACCGTTGAAATTATCTTCATTCTCAACAAGACAAAGCACTTCGACAATATGCTCTACGACTTCAGGGTCTTTAAGCTTATCATGGAAGAAAGGAAACTGATCAACGTACGCTTGAGGAAGCGGCTCGTCACCGTCATATGTAAAGACGATGCGTGGACCACTCAGCCCATCCCGACTTGGTTTTTCAGAATGGGTATAAAGAAGTATTGCGGTTTTCATAAATGTTGAGATGGTGGGTAATAAAGGAAAATTCTTCGAAATTACTCTTTGATTTTCCCGACAATCCATGCCAGCGCTTCCTCGTAGCTACCTTCGAAGTTATTCTCAGGTGCATTGCTGAAGCCAAACATCACTAGAGATCGTGAATCACTTTCCCGTTTCCAGAACGAGAACTGTGCCGTGGAGACTGTCACTTTCGTAGTTTGCCCCATCAGTCTTTGAATTCTCACACAGAGTGGGAACAAAAAGCCGTTTAGACGAGTATATGAAGAGTCCGTCGTGTAATGAGCTGACATCGCCAAATATGAACCATCTTCAAACCATGCCACACCTTCAATCTTCTCAGCAATATCGAGCAACAAATCCATTTTCCCAACACGTTTAACGGTAGAAGGGTCTGAAATTGTTAATTTGAAATCGTTCCACATAATTTTGTCATTTAGGATGATTGGTTTAAGGACCACCCAAGGCTTCCTTTCAAGAGCCTATAATCCATATCAAAAAACTGCTATTCGCAATAATAGCACATAAATATAAAAAGTCAATATCCGCTCGCACTAGTGAAGAAGTTTCTAATGATAAATTGGTTTAAGGAATACCTATTCCCCTCATAACTTTGCAGGAAATTAAAAATTTACTTGCAACATAAAAACACCCTTTCGGGTGTTTTTATTAGATTGTTACGCCTGATCTTCTGGAGTAGCTTCAAATCTTGCCTTATTCTCAGTCATCCATTTCTGCATATCTCCATTTGGGTCGTTCATTACTTCAGGATGAGCCTGCATGTATTGAGGTTGAAGATTTGTCATCCACTCTTCAAATGTAGTCCCCTTAGCTGTCGCCTCGCACAAATCACATTTAAGTGTTTTCATATTATATTTGATAATAGTAATGTGTAAAATGTACCACAAATTAAATAAGTTCCAAACTGTTTTAGGGTAAACAAAAATCACCTTGATTTATATGGTGATTTTTCTTGCTCGCGTTGGTGAACGATTTTCGAAATATAGACTGGATTGATAAGTTTCCCTTCCCCGCTGTTTCGTTGAAGCACATGGAGGGTTTGTTTGTGTAAATTAAAAACCACCCCTCAAGACAACGCTTGAGTAAGGTGGTTCGGACTTGCGTCCTTTCGGTTTGCGTACCGATACCGCGGATGTTTAATCCTTCAATCCCCAAAGGACTTCAAACTTCCGTGTTTCACTCGCGAAGCAAATCGCAATGTTCTTTACGAGAGTCTTTCCCTTTGAGAATTTAATCTCAGCTTGAACTCCAAGACCTGTGAAAGTTATGAAGGCAACCATCCTATTACATTGAGCAACTTCACTCGCGATACGTTCACGAGTCTTATCGGTCAACAAGGATGAGAGACCTTCAGGTGCTGTTGAGCACTGCAGGTTGAGTGCAAGTGCCATGTAACAGGCACTCACACCGGCTAGCAGTTTTTCCAATAGCTCTTCATCAGCAGTCGTAGGAGGTTGGCAAACGGTTGTAATGGTGAGTTTTTTCATCACTATGCTAACCAGTTTTCAACAACCCAGAGATCAATCGGGTGAACACTGTATTGATAGAACGACGCGTAAGTATTCTCATCAGTGTAAGAGAAACCTGCAGGTTCAACCATCGGGAAAACCCGATAAGTCGTGCTAGCAGTCCTGTGTTTACCCACACGCGCCCTTGAGCGAAGTCCTCTTTCGGGTACCTTGTCCTTATGTTGAACATAGAAAGTCAGTAGCTCCCGTTCGGTCGCCGGCCGCACCATCTTGCGTGGAGGGAGGCTGAGGTTATTAGGGTAACCAATGTAACAAACTACATGCACTTCTTTTCTTTTCCTGGTTACCCAGTTCCAGATCTTTTGCCAAAGAGGCTCTTCGCAAAGCCCAGGCAAGTAGTTGGCATAGACGGAGTGAACCCCTTCTCTGTTGAAGTAATCCTTTATATCAACTTCATGGTCGACTCCAATTTCGTATCCTTTTTCTTGTTGCATGATTTCAATTTTGGTTGAGGCTCATTAGGGCCATTGTATTTGCCATGCTACACCAGAGTGGTTTCGTCACAGCACTGAAGTGCCGATTTAATCAGCAATTTAATGCTGTGACGAAGGTAATTGAGATTAAGTTGTAAGGAACTTATATTTATATATAATACCATATTTAGTGGTTAAAGTCAAGTTTGCGCAATAGTTCAATCCCTGTGCAGGTAAACAAAAAAACCCTTATTTATAGGGCTATTTTGCTGGCTCCCCCGGTAGGGATCGAACCTACGACCAATCGATTACATTTATCCGTAAATTACTTTTCGGGATGGACTATATCATCTTCGATTGCAGTAAAAATTTTAAAACTTTTACAACACTGCGAAGCGAGGCGCTTCCTGGGAATTGGTTTTAACCATTTCCGAGTACTCCCTTTCGGGATAGTCTCTACACCTTCCGAGCTTATGCTCGGCTTGGCTCGGTATTACCCAGCACAATTTTAAGTTTGTATTGGGCTTCACCGAGTTCACCTCGTTTTTCGACCAGAATTTCTTCTGGAAGCTGCGTAACACCCGCACCGACCTCTCTATGACAATTAGCACAAAGTAAAACACATTTATCAAGTTCAGATTTCACTTTCTCCCAAGCTCTTGTATATCCTTTTTGACCAATTCCAAAAGATTTTTGTTTTGGGTCAATATGGTGTAATTCAAGTGCTCCAGGATGCTTTGAATATCCACAAATTTGGCACTTTGAGCCTTTATACTCAATAGCCATTTGTTTGATTTTATGTCTTCTCTTTGTGACAGCTATCACAAGATATCGGCGCCTATCGGCGTATTTCCTTTTATCAGTCATTGATCTGATTATACTAGGAAATATGACACAGTCGATTGCTCTACCGCTGAGCTACAGGGGAATATTTGTTTTTTCAAACAGTCCATTTGGCTACTTCTATATAAACCGCTATATAGCAATATATACAGGAGAAACCCAATGAACACCCAAATAATACCAAAAAATAGGGGTATTGCAACCTTCCATATTTGACATAGTCAGCCTCAAGTAATAGCATAATTAACCGTCAGTTCCTTCACTACCGAATCAAAACCAGCTACCCTATAGATATGTTACTTGCTCAATTATCTTTAACACAGATTGTTGCATTTGCAATAATGTTTTTATCAATTTGTTGCATTGGATTAGCCGCAGCAGGGGTTTTATGGCCCCAACCTCAAAATACCCTTTCAGACAAAGAAAAGGGTGCACCCGATGCAGACCCTGTGACTCAACTCCAATTAGAAATCGACGAAGAAATCGCCCGTGAAAATGAGGGCGAAGATCCTCGTGGTCTACTTCAAAAGATCCTAAAGGGTGATTAAGCACGGAACTAAAAAACGTGCTTATATAACTCAATTTTCGGCCTTGCCACTCATGTGGCAAGGTTTTTCATTTTCAAAAAATTATTCTTTAAGCCACCAATCAAAATAGATAATTTAAAAATCACAAAAACACATACCGTAAAATATGTGCTTTTATGGTTTTTAAGTATTGTCAGTATTACCTGAGAATATCCAAAAGATATTTGCTTTAATTATCGTGTCGCTGAAATAACCCCAGTATCACCTGACTCACCTTCTGCAGAAACAGTAACACGCCCTAGACTATCCTTTGAAAGTGAATATCTTGTTCGGTAATCAACTTCAGTATTCCACTTAGCACCTTCTTTTGCAGGATCGTATGGAAGTGCTGCTATATAATCTGGAACTACACATGCTGCTAAATCAAATCCACCTTCAGAAGTATCGCTCATAATTTCAGTAGTACTGGCTGGAAGATCTGTAATAACATCGACACAAGTAAATACGCCTGAGTGATCTGTCATATTCTGGGTTATAGCACTTAAAATAGTTGCAACATCCGCAGCGCGCTTTGTGTCACGAGCCGCTTTAAACTGCTTGTTTGGATTTACAGCCACCAAAACCAAAGTAGCAAGAATAGCCAAGATCCCAATTACAACCAAAATCTCAATTAGTGTAAAACCACCTTTTTTAACACCCTCTTTTTCACCTATAGAAAAAGATTTTGTCTTCAACTTTGATTGAATTTCAAAGCTTTCTCTCAACTTTAAAACTTCACCAATAACACTTTTAATTTTCTGCCAATTATTCATATTTATATTTTTTAAATTAATATTGATAACAGACAAAGAATATAAAAACCAACATTAAATTCTCATCAATATTTGCTCAATTTCCATATCAATAAATTTTATATTTCCTTTATAAATTATTAATCTCGTCTCAGGTTTTTCCTCGGAATTACCTGAATCAAGGGCACCATATATACCTCCTACAGTAATAACTACATCAAAAACTAAATTTATACCCCCCTCGTTATTGCCCATATTTCTTTTAATCTCAACCACACACTCACTATTATTAATACCAGTCTCGATACCACCACCTAATCCAACTTTAGGCCAGAACTTGAAATTTCCTATTTCCCCTATCCCACTACCTCCTGTAAAACCAGAATCGCCACCACCCGAATCTTCGCTAAATTTCATATAAGGATCGTGAACAAAACTCTCTGCAACCAAATTCAAGCAAGTCACAGCTTGATAATCTGAAATAAATCGCATAGCCAATTCCTTTTCATATATATCTATGCCACCAAGTGCGCTCATATATAAATTCATACCTGAGACAAGTATTAAAGAAAAAATTAGTACCACTGGTAAAAGCATGTGGAAACTATAAAAAACATGAGATTAAATTCTCATCAATTTTCGCAAATTTATTATCAAAATTTATTTACAAACTAAACACCAACCGTTTCTCTCTTCATATACCATCTAAATATAATACCGACTAGAATTACCGCTAGAACCATACCGATCATAGAAAGCATATGTTCAGCGTTTCGCCAATTTTCACCAACAACGAATCCTGTACCAATTAAAATACTTGCCCATATCAATGCACTTGTAATATTCAAAGGTAAAAATCTACGCATAGACATACGAGTTGCTCCTGCAACTAAAGGTACAATTGGTCTAATAGGTCCTACGAATCTTCCAATAAAAATACTTTTACCACCATGCTTTGTAAAAAACTCTTTACCCATTTCCAAATGAGAAATTCTAAGCAAACCTTTATTCTCTTTAAAAAATCTTCTGCCATATCTACCAAGTAAATATCCAAGATAATCACCAATAACCGCACCAAGCGTTGCAGCTAAAATACATGGTACTAACATAACACTTGTCATAGCTGTCAAAAAACCCAAAAATACGAGCATGAGGCTTCCGGGCGTGAACGTCCCTATGACAGGAGTGGATTCAAATGCGGCAACCAAAAATATGATTACATACATAAAAACACCAAGCGAATCTGCTATAGGCACTAATTGCATTATAAATTGAACAAAAGAATCAATCATTGAGCTATTCTAACATACCTAACATGCCTTATTTCCACATCTTCTTGGGTCAAAAATAGTCACTGGCAATTCATCTCCACGTATAAGATGACTTATTCTTGAGGCACCATATATACTTGGCAAAATCCCTACACCATTGCAACCTAGATTATATAGAAGTACAGGATTTAAAGGCTCGAAACCAATTAGACGAATACCATTTTGAGTAAAACCCATAAGACCATGCCAAGTAAATCTAAATTCCAAGCTATCCTTAGGAGTATGTTTATGAGTCTTCTTTAAGAACACTTCAATTTGTGCAGCCATCTGCTTATCATATACACCTCGTGGATCATATGAGCTGGAGTCAGACAAATACACTTCTGGACCACCAACACAAATTAAATTATGTCTTTCTTTCTTTTCCAATTCATATGGACGACGTGTTAGATAGAAATATGGATCATCATAATATTCATCTGTAACATGCTTAGCTTTACGACTTCTCTCTCCATAGTATGCCAGCGCATTTGGCTGTTGATTAAGTGGAGCTACATATGCTGCCATATATCCAACAAAACCTTTTAATTGATGATGGAATATAGTGTCTATATCAGATCCATGGTTATTTGTAATTTTGAATTTTGCGAATCCATTTGTACAAAGAATTACTTTATCCGCAACAACATGATGCTTCTCAGCACATAGAACCGCATGATTATTTTCAAGAACAACTTCACGTATTGGAGCATGTTCAACCAATTTATATCTACCTGGATACTTTTGTAATAAATAACCAACAACCTCTTCACATAGCATGGCACTATTTAGACAACCTTTTCTAAGTGACATAGCTGCTACATAAGATTTATTATCTGTCTCCAAGAGATCTAAAATATCTTGTTGAGGGATTACACTATATAAATCTTTATACATATGAGGTATTCTTTCCAGTCCTCGAGCCGTATCAGAAATAAATATCTGTCGAATAGGTTCTCCGGCTTCATGCCGAATCGCATTGTTCTTTAATTCATCTTCAAGTCTTGTAAGGCTTTCATAGCCGTTATAACCCATAAAAGTTGAAAATGGCGTAGACAAACTTGATTCATTGAAAATTTCTTCAAGCAAAGCCCAACCACTATGTATAGCTTTCTCAGCCTTTACCGCATCTTCTATACCAAATTCTTGAGCAATATCATGTAATTCTCTTTCGAAATCTGCAACCAGCTGACCGGCATTGTGACCAGTTGCACCATGAGCAACCTTATATGCATCTATCATAATCACATCGAGATTAGTATTTTTTAGAATAAAATACGCAGTCATAATTCCAGAAATTCCAGCACCAATAATAGCGATATCGGTTTTCATATCTCTATGCAAAGTATCTATTGTTCTATTATGAATGAGCTGATACAGCCATGGCGACATATTATTGTTCATCGTTTTGAGTATAACAAAAAAATCGGAGAATTTCTTCCCCGACTTTCTTATTTCTCTTTTGAGAGCGTATTTTTTAGTTCATATCACGCAGCGATATTGCATCGCTCGCTTAATTTTTAGAATTACTTATTTGCGACTGAACTTTGAGACAAAATTAGTATGCTGAACTTGTCATAACGAATCCTCCTGAATTACTTGTTGGTTTAAAACCAGTTCCAGAATTAGATCCATACAATCCTGATCCACCGTTGTTAGATCCATATGATGTACCAGAGTAGATACTTCCATAGTTTAGGCCACCATTTGATCCAAGTGTACCGTTTGCATTTGTTGCATACTTTGGAATAGTTCTAGACTTACCAACCTTAAGAGTTGATCCGACTTTTTCATATGGCTTATATTCGGCAACTGAGTAAATAGGACTTGCGAAACCAGTTGTAGAATTTGAAGCAGATGGCTGATAGTTATTTGAAGGATACACACTGCCATTTTTAGATACAGGAGAATATTTACCAATAAGATTTTGGTATGAAGTTCCATAACCAGTTCCTACAGTAGGAGTTGGTTTATACGTAGATCTATAGTCAGCAAATCCTTGAGCATTTGCAAATGGACCATAGGCTCCACAATTGGCCAAGTCACAAGGCTTAGTATTTCCAAATCTGTCTATATAGTAATAGTAACCAGCAATTGGAATTACAATTGTAGTAGACGTAGAAGTAGTATTCGTAGTTGTAGCCGCACTAGCCTTCTGTGGCATGAATACAAGGCTAATAGCTAAAAGGATAAATAAGGCCAAGAAAATAGCTATAACAGGCTTTTTCAAGCTTAGAATAGTAGGTTTTGTGGTTGTTATTTGATTATTCATCATATGGCTATATTATAACACTATTTCAGAAAAAAGCAAGTATTTAGGTCATGAAAAGCCCCAAAAGTCAAAAGACCCTTATTCTAGGGCCTTTGGTAATCCTATACTTAAATTAAGCCTTAAACTGTAAGGCTATTGATTATCTTATCGAATAGTTTATATGCCTCATCCCCTTCATATCTTCCATAGCCACTGGCTCTAATCTCTACCTTAGTCGGTACTGCTGTTTGTATACAAGCATTGCCCCTAAAACCAACAGTCCCTTCATAAGAACCATACATCTCATGTAGCTGAAGTGCATTTAGTGAATTCTCCAACTTCCCTTCTTTATTACCTTGAATAATTCTAAAATCTATCCCTTGTCCACTAGCAATACTAAAAGATCCAAGTGGATCATAACACCCAGAAGAAACCTTGGTATACATCATAGTATATTTTTTTGTATTAGGAGAGACGATTACAAACTTTAAATTAGTAGCCATACCAGTTTCTTCTACTTTGCTCCCTGTTGGTATTGAAAATGTAACCTTTCTATTTAGTCTAGATTTATATATTTCAAAATCCTCACCTAAACTAGTAACAACCGGTATATCTGAAAGTGGTACAGACTCTGTAACATCTTCAACAGATTTAGTTTCAAGTATCACTTCTGAAATTGGAGTTTGAGCTGGAACTTGGGCAGGAGCTGTAGTTTGAGTTTGACCAGGGGTAGGTGTTAGGGCCGAGGCCGGGTTTGAGGCCGGAGCCGTATAAGATGAATACACAGAAGTATTTGGAAAATTAGCCAATGAATCTGGATAAACTTTTCTCGCCCCTCCATACTCCTCAATTATTTTATTTGCTGTCTTAGAATTATCTATAGCAGCCATGGTCAAATCCCCTGTTCTAGGCACGAACTTACCTAAAAAGTAAGCAGCGAATCCCACAAGAACAATAAATATAATTGAAAATGCATAGAGCTTTGACATATCGCAATTATATCAAATACTTTGAACTTTTATAACATTTTTCAAATTATAAAAAGACATGTTAATATATGACTAATATGATTGACTTTGTAGATCCGGTTTTAAGAGCATCGCCTGAAAGCAAGAGACCTAAAAAACTCTATTCTTTCCAAAATTTCGCATTGATAATATTTGTAATACTTGGAATCGCGGGATTAATTTGGCTTATATATGTTGGAAATGCATCTACACTCAATACAAAGCCACAAAAAACTATTGATGTAAGTGATCGAATTGAAAATGTTGAATTCGATGGAAGAATTGATTCTATTCAAACAAATCCTGAAAATTAGCTTTTTCTTTTTGCGTTTTCTATTAGGTTAATAGCTTCGTCTAGTCCTCCCGCTAAAGTTACATGATGGCCATTTACAAACATAATCTGGTCAGCTTCTCTAATTGTATTTAGTCTATGTGCGATAATCACTTTTGTAGTATCTTTTGGCAATGCATTTAGTGCCTTTTCCAAAATTGACTCTGTGATTGTATCAATATTTGCAGTTGCCTCATCTAGAATAAGTAATTCGGGTTTACGCAAAATCGCTCTCATAAATGATATCAATTGCTTTTGCCCCAGACTTAATCCACCGCCAGCACTTTGCTCGATTTTTGTAGAGAGGCCATTTTCAAAACGCTTAATCACTTCTTCAAAACCTTGCGCCTTCAAATTTTCTTCAATTTGAATATCAGATATATCTTTAAGATTTGGATTTCCATATCGAATATTTTGAGCAACAGTACCAGTAAATAAAATTGGTTCTTGCAAAATTACACTTATTTTTTTCGCAAGCTCATCTTTTTCATAAGACCTTATATCATGACCATCTAAAACTACAGTACCTGAATCCGGATCATATAAACGAGACATGATACTTGCAAGAGTTGATTTGCCTCCTCCAGTTGGTCCAACAAGAGCGTATGTCTTTCCTGGTTCAAACTTAAGGTTTACATTTTCTAAAACAAATTGGTTTTCTTCATATGAAAATGAAACGTCTCGAAGCTCCAAGCGTGTAGTTGAATCAATCGCAGTGTTATTTTCTTTACCGATAACGACAAGACTATCCTTCATATTGAAAATTTCAGTAATTCGAGTCCAAGCGGCAAGCGATGATTGCAAAGTTCCAAAAATAACAGCCAATGTTCTAAGTGGATCATAGAACTTTTGCGTATAACTTATAAATGCTATCAAAATACCAACAGTAGTCTGACCAATAGAAATCAAATATATACCGTAAGTAATAACAAGAATAAGTGATATGGCACCTGCGAACTCATATATTGGCTCGAAAATTCTTGTAGCAATATCTGTATCAACCGTTGTCTTTCGATTTTCAAGATTTGTTCTATTTAAATATGATTTAAAATATTCTCTTTTATTGTATGCAACTACTACTCTGAAATTTGTAATATTCTCTTGTAGTGCCGAATTAAAGTTTCCTAATGCTGTTAGACTTTTTCGACTCTTTCTATTTACCCATCCAGACAAACCTCTTGTTAATACAATCAAAACCAATACCATCGCAAGCATCGCTACGGCAAGTTTTACATTTATAAAGAAAACAAAGATTCCAATACCAAAAACAATCGATATGATACCTACAAATCTTGAAACTGATTCTGATAAGAATTGATTAATTTTATCAGCGTCATTGTTTACACGAGACATGAGATCTCCTGCTTTATTTTGATTGAAAAATGCAATCGGTAATTCTTGGAGTTTCGTGAAAAGGGCTTCACGCAATCTGTATAATGTTTTTTGAGATACGGTACCCATGAGCATACCTTGAAGGTAACCTGTGAATACTGTTACTAAGTAAATTCCAGAAAGTAAAAGTACAAGATTTTTTAGACCAGAAATATCTCCTGTTGCTATATATTTGTCCACTGCAAGCGCGACAAGAAAAGGTGTAATTACACTAGCTACTGAATCGATAATAATTACTAAAAATGCTAAAGGTAGCTTTCTCGCATCATCTTTAATAAATTTTGAGAATTCCTTTATGCTTTTAATAATTTTTTTAAGTGAAAATGGTTTTTCTTTGGCAGCCTTAATAGACGAAGTCGGTGAATTGCTTGAGTCCGCTTCGATAACTTCATCATTTTTACCTATATCTAGTGAGTAATTATTTTTCATTTTGTTCAGTTGATTGTTGCGATTCATAAATCTGTCTGTATTCAAAAGAATTCTTTAACAAATCTTCATGTTTTCCAGAAGCGACAAGTTCACCTTCCATGACAACTATTATATGGTCATAATTTTGAATTGGCTCAATTTTTTGTGTAATGGAAATCAGCGTAACATCCGGATAATTCTTTGAAACATTTGAAAGAATTGTTGCTTCAGTTGTACGATCGACTCTGGCTGTAAAATCATCTAGAAGTAAAATCTGAGGATTTATTGCAAGAGCTCGAGCTAACATGATTCTCTGTTTTTGTCCGCCAGATAAACTTGTACCTCGTTCACTTATATGTGTATCAAGACCTTTTGGAAGCTCTGCGACAAAGTCTGTGAGTTCTGCGGTTTGAATAGCTTTTTGTAAGTTGTCTGTAGTGTTAAGAGTTGATTGGTCCGCGCCGCTTGCTGGTACAGCCTGCGCAGATTGGTCGGCGCCGGTCGCTGGTGCTTTATGCGCAGATTGATCCGCGCCGACTATTGTATCAATAGAGTCCGACCCGAAAGAGATATTGTCTCGGAAACTTGAATTGAACATAATACTGTCTTGAAAAACTAGACCCATGTGACTCAAGAAAGACTTATTTTTGAATTCGGTTAGGGCACGGCCGTCGACTAAAATTTTTCCTTCGGTCGGAGGCACCATGCCAGACATAAGGTAAAAGATCTGAGTTTTACCCGCAGCTGTTGGACCAATAATCGCTGTTTTTGTACCAGCCTCAATCTTAAATGTAATATCCTTTAATATAATTCTTTCATTGCCAGCTTCATCTTTATATTTAAGTGTTACATGATCGAATTCTATATTCCCTTTTATTTCTCCATCATATGTACCAGTATCTGGCTCAACTTCAGAATCTAAAATTGAATTTATTCTTTTTATAGAAACTAATCCACGACCAATCATTGGACCAACAAAAGCAAGCACAAATAGTGGCCAGATAAACAAAGCTGCATAAGACAAAAATGCACTGAAACTACCTATAGTGAATTCCCCTTCTATCACAGCCTGTCCTCCAAACCATACGATAATAATCGTGGTCATATTCGCAAGGAATACAACAGCTGGAATTAGAGCTGAAATACTTTTAACAATATTTAATCCAATATCTCTAGTGGTAGAATTTGTTTTTGCAAACTTTTTAATCTCTTCTGCCCTAGCACTTAATACTCTAACAAGTGATGCACCAACAATACTTTCATTTATAATCGCATTTATCTTTTCTAAATTTTCCTGTCCTTCTTGAAAAAGTTTTGACAGTTTTCCGAAAATAAGTGCAAAAGTAATTATGAGCAATGGAATAACCGAAACCGTATAAAGCCCAAGTTTCAAATTAATATTAAGTAGAAAAATTATTGCACCAAACAAAGTTACCACCGCTCCAAGTAGTGTAACCAAACCTTGTGATATTACCCCTTTTACAGCATCGACATCTGAGGTAATAAGTGTAAGTAGTTTTGCGGGAGTTTCTTTAGATATAAAATTAAATGTCTGATCCCCAACTTTATTAATCAAATCTTTTCTAATATCGTATGCAACTTTTTCTGCGAAAATACTAGAAAAATAAATTTGCAATCCTGCAACAACAAAAGTCATAAGCGCAACACCTGAAAGAATATAGATATTGTTTAAAACCACATCAGTTATTCCTAGTGATCCTTTTGCGGTATCAATAATACCTGCGGATAATTTAGGTACAAAAAGAGCCAGTAGGTTTGTAGAGATACCTAAAACCAAGACTGTAATAGCCAAATTTCTATAGTTTTTTAAAAGCTTTAGTAGTTCCATGTTTTATTTAGACCATTTTGTATTAACACCTAGCAAGTGTGCATACCTGAAGTATACTTTTGCATGTAAAATGCAAATACAAGACTTTTACTATATATCCTTTTGCTCATTTTTCAAAGCAAATTTATACTTAAAAGTTTGACACTCTGGAATTTTAGTTGTAATATTTTTGGCAATTCGGTTAGTCTTGCAAATGTGATTATGCAAGACAACTCTTAACCGAATTACAATCTACAGAAAACTCAACCAATAGTTCATTATATGTCACATCAAACAGCAACTCAGGGTTTTGACACTACTGGTACAGTAACCACCGGCGAACCTCCAGAAACCAGTGCAGACCATACACAAATTTCAGAAGAAGAGTGGGCGGCACTTGAATCGATCTGCGGTAAAAATAAGTGGTACTTTATCGTACAACACATCCGAAGAAACAATAATCAACCCACGCAACTTACTGAACTCAATCAGCTTTGCTGCAATCGTTTTGGTGAGAAGAAAGCGAAAGAGAAAACCCGATATCCAGCACAAACTCTCGGTGCACATACCATGAACAATCAGCTGGTCAAGGCAAGAGTCAGCCTCCGGATTAAACATGTAGATTTAGTCAAAGGAAGTCCTTTTGAAGGATCATTACAAGTACACAGGGTTAAATTTCAAGCGAGGTTCAGCGCCAAGATGAGGAAAGCACAGCAGGGATCAAGTTCAGAACTTCTAGTTCCCTGATCTCTCTCAACTTTACTGTTGAGCCACTTGTCTCAAAAATCAATCTGGTATCGAAGGTTCAAGCCCTTTGATACCAGATTTTTATTTATGGAATTTTTATAATACATGTCACATGCTACATGCCAGCTAGTAAAAATAATCTAGCTAATCTAATATCTTTAAATGAAAAGCTATTTCCTAATTTATTTTTAACAGGAGAAAGTGGATAGGCCAATGGCGATTTTTTTCCACCTTTTCCAGGCACACCATCTTTGTCAGACAAATCTTTATATACATCCTTAAAGGCATCTTTTATTTTAGAAAATTTTAATCTTGATTTTGCATCGCGGTACGCTTGATCTTTTAGATATGAAATACTAATCAACTCATTGTTCATAATTCCCTCATCGAATAACTTTTCAATATGATCAATCACTGTCTCTTCTTTTATATTTCTAAGTTGAGCAATTTCTGCCAATGGTTTTTCTTCTAATATCAAAAGTTTTGTTTGTTCATGCGCGGTTAGTCTGACTGCTCCATTTTCAGCACCTGATTTATATATTGGCTTATCAGATGCATTTTTCCTTACAAAGTCATCTTGTAATTCTTTGAGACTTTTCACACCCATACCCTCCTCTATCTCTAGCAACTCTGTAATTGCTTCATCTGACTTATCTTTAAACATACGATCGACACCCATAATTTCAGGATGAACCTGAAGCGCTTGCTGATTGAAACCAACCAGTTTTAGACCAGCAAGTGATTTAACACGAGAAAGAGCCACATAGCCCATACCCGCAACAAATGACCGAGACAGATCAATCTCGGCTGCGTCTAAACTCATACCCTGACTTTTGTGAATAGTAATTGCCCAGGCAAGCCTAAGTGGAATTTGTTTAATTTCTGCTTTAATTTTTCCGTCTTCTTCAACCGCCCAAGTTTCCTGTTCAGCCTTAATTTCAGTTCCGTCAGCAAGTTTAACAATAGGATTATGTTCTGTATCAAAACGCGAAATCACACCAAGAGTTCCATTTGCATAACCTTTATCATAATTATTTTTAACAAACATAACACGTGCACCGACTTTAAGGCGCAACTCCATGGGCGCAAGACAACTTTTAACTAAAGCTTCAACAAGTGGCGGACGACCTTTTGTATCCATTAGATAAAATTCTTCTGGTACTTTTATTGCAGAGAGTTCTTTGAGATTTATTTTATCTACATCTTCATTGTGACTATATAATTTTGTGGGAATGATATCGCCAAAAATATCCGGATCAATTTCTTGATTATATCTTTCCTTAAGATATATCAATGAGTCTTCGTCCACTTCATTTGCACGAATTGTATTAAGAAGTGATAAATAATTATCATCGTTTTGTCTATGTTGTTCACTTAAGTAACAAATTTTTAGATTTAATTCAGCGTCATTCCAAATTTTTGATTGGTATGCAAAAAAAGCAGGCTGTTCACCATATCTTGAAATCGGTGGTAACTGGAAAAAATCACCACATAAAATTATCTGCATACCTCCGAAAGGTTTTGTATTTCTTTTAAATGCTTGAGCGAGACGATTTAACATATCGAATCTAAAGTGATGCAGCATAGAAATTTCATCTATGATTAAGACTTTAGTTTGCTCATATCTTTTCCAAAGATGCTGTTTTTCTTCAAGTATATCTATGTCTTGTTCAGTTAATACGTCACGCACACCTAAACCGCTCCAAGCATGTATTGTTACTCCACCTAAGTGAGTAGCAGCAATACCTGTTGAAGCGGTTATAGCAACACCTATGTTATTTTCCCTAAGCCAAGCAATGTAAGCTCGCAATGTATGCGTCTTTCCACTACCGGCGGCCCCTGTCAAAAAGACATTGTGGCCCATCTTTAGGATATTTAGCGCTTGCTCTTGTAACATGTACCGAATTATAACAGGAAAGCAAACCCTAAACCCCTCAACTAACGCGTAATTATGTGTCGCTTTACGTTTACAGCTAGATCCTTAGAAACAGTCGGAGTTACTGTTGCAACTTCACCTGTTTTTCTATCTAAGTAATTAACGATAACATCGTAACCTTTTACTGAGTCAAACTGAATTTGGTTTGTAGCAACTGTAACAGACGGATCAGCTTTAGCATCTGCTGATTTAACTATTATATTTGTACCAATACTTACAGCTGAAGTGAAAGTTGCTGTATTTCCTTTAACATGGAAAAGTGCAACATAACTTGTGGGCACGACAGTCTTTGCTGCTTTATCAGTAATTAGTGACATATTTACTAGTACATCGTATCCGTCTTCTGTTGGATATTTACCGATGATAGACCCTACTCTTACTTCTGCATCCTTTGAGCCAATTTTCAAATTAGCCATACCGTTTGAAAGTGCTACATCTGTTCCTGTCGTAGGAACACGTACCTTTGCGATATTTACCATAGCCATAATCATGCTATCAGACATGATATTGTTTGTAGCTCCAGTATTTGATCCAGTATTTGCACCTGTGTTTCCACCAGTATTTGTATTAGTGTTTGATCCTGTATTTGTATTTCCATCTTCCATACCATCTGGAGTGTTATTATCCATATCATCTGACATATCAGATTTATTCCAGAAAAGGAAATATCCTGCTACAAGCAATATCACGATTAGGCTAATAATTGCATAAATATTTAAATTCTTATTTGTATTATCGTTCATAGTTTTTGATTATTAATTAAATTAATAATAATTAGTTGAGTATTAATTACTCTTTGTAAGTTTGATAATGGAACCTTCTAGTTATTTTCCCCCTTACTAATTATACCACTGAATTTGACACTTTTAGTGATAGTGTCCAATACTTCTTTTAGCTTAGCTTTATCCTCGATTGTAAATTCTTTTATGTTTTGTTCTGGACTATATGCACCAATATTTGTTGTATGTATTGTATATTCAATAGCTATGCATTGGCCGGCGCGGACCGCGCGATAGCTAGTTGTCTCATAAAAATTGCCCGCGCCGGCCCCACCCGACTCGAACTTCTTAAAATCTATTCCTCCGATTTTTACTGTTTGATTTTGCTTTACACCCGACACATTATCTACGCTTCCTGCGCCCCATACACTCCCTGCGCTCTCCATGTCCTTCGTTCCAGCTTTATAACCCGACCAACTTTCACCTTGTATATCAATCATGCAGTTATCTAAAGACTTCTGATTAGCTCCGAAACTAATAGTAAATTTAGCATCACTAAAATTCGTCAAACCAGATTCAGAAGCATATGACTTAGGAATAACAAGTATGGCTTTTACTGTACCCATCTCTCCCACACTCGCATCCACTCTCCAATCACTCTTTGCAACCGATGCTCCCTCCAAAACATTAAACCTCTCTGGTAAATCAAAAGTAAATAATTCTGTAGGATCAAAATATGTTTTCACTCTTTCATCATTGACAGAGTTTGAGTCGTCAATAGTTGTTGTAGAAATTTGCCAATTATCAAGTGTCTCATCCTTGAAAGTATTTTCAGGTTTAATTGGTGCAAATTTATATGTATATATGACACTAGCGATCACAAGTATGATTCCAACTATACCTATATATGTACTTGTTTTATTCATATATCTATCCTACCACATACTAATAGGATATAATTTGAGAAAACATTAAGCTTTGTACAAATAAAAACATGGATCCATATCTTCAATCAAATAATCCGCAAAGTCCAAGACAATTTGCATCACCATATTTGACCCAAAAATCAGCAGGCCCGGATAATAAAATAAAAAAACCTAAGTCCATTTTCAAAAAGATTTTTATATTAATAATTATTATTGCATTATTAGCAGCAGGTTATAAAGTGTATTCGAAAAATGTTTACTGGGAGATTAAGAAAGTATTTGTAAATGACGCATTGCCTGTCATAGACAAAGAAAAAAGTTTTTCAATCATCGTCCTTCCTGATACACAATTTTATTCTGAAGAATATCCGGATACTTTTTGTTTACAAACAAATTGGATCAAGGAAAATATAGGCAGACTAAATATCGCTTACATGTCTCATATGGGAGATATAACTAACCATGGAGGTAAAACAGATCAGTGGAATGTAGCAGTAAAGTGCCTTGGAACTTTAGATGGTGTTATTCCATATGGTTTAGTTGCTGGCAATCATGATACAGATAAGCCACACAATAAATCATCTGGCTTTTCAAACTACAATAGATATTTCCCGGCTAAAAAGTTTAGTGATGAAAAATGGTATATAGACAACTATTCTGATAATAGAAATAGCGCCATTCTAATAGAAGAACTTGGAGTCAAAATGCTTTTTATAAATCTTGAAATTGAACCATCAGATGAAAGTATTGTTTGGGCCAACAATGTTATTCAAAAAAATCCTGGCATATATACAATTGTCACGACACATAAATATTTACCAGATGATTCAGATAAATTAGACGATGATACACAATTTAGTGATCCAGGACCAAATAACAATGGCTCACAAATTTGGCGAAAGTTAGTAAATATGAATTGTCAGATCAAGATGGTATGGAATGGCCATTATCATAAAACAGATGGAGAAAATAGATTAACAAGTATCAATTCTTGTGGAGACAAGGTTGAGCAAATTCTTCAGGATTATCAAACCAGGGAAAATGGCGGCAATGGCCTCCTTCGAATCTATACATTTACACCTCAAGAAAAGAAAATTGAAGTTTCAACATATTCCCCTTTACTTGAATCATACGAAAGAGATGCTAGTAGTGAATTTGAATTAGACTTTGCAATTTAGATTTTGGCCTTATAGCAGGTATTGACAAATCACCATCTTGTAAGTACAGTGACATATGCGGGTAACACGTTTGTTGCCCAGACAGAAACAGAAAAAACAGAAAACCGAACTCAGGGCCTAACCCTGATCACTCAGAAACCAGATACACAACTGCAATCATGAAAACCAAATCGTTCCTTACCATCCTGTTGGCCTTCGTGGCCATCGTCACTGGCTACATGCCGACCCAGTCCCAAGCAGTTATCATCGGCACGCCCACCTACAATGACACCATCACCGCGCAGTTCGGCACCGGAAATCCCGACGGAAGCTGGACTTCCGCGACCAGTGACGGCACCGTTGCGGCTCTCCGGGGCCGCCAGCGGTTCACAACAAACATGAACAATGATGGCGCCGGTACGTACAGCTTCGCGCTGAATACCGACGTCAACATTGACTTCAGTATAAACAGTGGGACAGCACTGCTGTCAAACTATACATACAGCCTGGGCATCGATGTTAACCCCGGATTTGGAGTTCAGCAATACGTACCGTTCACGTTCGACCCAATCTTGGTGTTTAACGACAATTCGTACGGCAACCCCGGAACCGGCAACGGTCTTGGCGTGGAAGGCAACTTCATTCTCGCCGGCACTAACTCGATCACGCAGAATTCCCAGAGGTTGGCCCTCTTCGGGATTGATACTTCAGTCCCAGGCGAGTACACGAGTTTCCTCAGTGTTTACACAAAAGGAAACTCACCCCGCCTTGTCGGACAAAGCGAGATCAATGTCGTGATCGGTGATCGCCCCAGTTCGAGAGTTCCCGATTCCAGTGGAACACTCGGCCTGAGCGGTCTTGCCCTGTCAGGACTTATGCTCGCTCGCAAAAAAATGAAGGCGGGCAAGAACTGATCAACTAATTCGAGCTAATTTCAAGCAAAACGCTTTACAAGTTAGCTAACCGCTTAGCTTATTCCATGGATAAGCTAAGCGGTTTTTATTTTGTAATTTTCAATTTAAATTATTGGAAAATATTTATTTAAAAACAGCCGAACCACTATCAAACTTAAAATCGAAAACTAATTCACCTTTGCTTGTGAAAAAATAACTTTGGGTATCAGTTAAAATTTTCGAAAAGTCAGCTTCTTTAGAATCTGGACAGAACATAAGTGTACTAACCATATTTTCGAAAGTGATAGTGCCGCCATTTTCCTTAAATTTTCCTCCAATATTATTACAATCAGTTTTAACAGAAAAAGTTTTGTCTGTGTTGAAAGTTATTATAAATGTATTAGGTTTTGAAGGACTTAATTTCTTACCATCGCTATATGTTGCACTTATCCATTGCCAAGATTTCATAGTCAGTGACATCTTTTTTGGATCAGCTTCCCCTTCGAAATTTTGTACGACTTCGCCAAACTGATTTGATTTTTGATCAAATTTTAATACTAGTGATTTACCAACCGATGGTTGTGTAGTCATAGGCCCGCCCACCTTTCTATCTGCATAATTTATAATTACAGTTTTAATTCCATCTGCCATAGTTTGCCCAGGCTCTGTTGTTTGTGGAGCTATCCTATCTCCTAGTAAAAGTGGTGAGGTTGCTAAATATGGAGTCGCCGAATCGCCAGTAGCAATTGCGCCAACTGCATAATAGAAAGTACCTGAGCCACCAGGATTATGCGTAACTAGAAAAACTTTATCATCGCGTGAGTCATTGTTTAGATCAATTGTTAGTTCATTGCCAAAATATTTTGTATCAGCTTCAATTCCATCGATTATAAATTTAAGATTTTTATGCGCCTCGCTTACATCAATACCTGCATTTACATTTGTTCCTAAGTCTTTTTCTTTGTTTTTATTAATATAAATTAGTGCAAAGAATACTATTACAATAAAGAAGATTATTGATAATGGCAGGATAAAGTGGTTTTTGCTTGTAGAGTTGTTCATTGGTGTATTATAACAAAAAAACACCGCAGGATTTACCTATCGGTGTTTCGACAAATCTGTTCATGCCAGAACAAACCAAATTTAGAGCTTAAAATGTTAGCCAAACTATGTTGACTACTCATGATACTTCAGCTAGAAATTTACGAGCAACTTCAGTTGAGACATTAACCGGTATACCCAAAAGATGCAGCTGCATAGCGTATGCAACATCATCTACGTCAACAAAAAGTGCGCGAAAGAGGCTTCCTTCAGCCACCAACGAAAGATCAAATGTATTGACACCTTTAATTGTTGCATAACTTAAGACACAAAGGCTGCTAATATTTATATAGTCGCATAGAAAAACTACACTTTCTTCAGGGGGTCGGTCATTTATTCCAGTGACATTTATCAGCCTCAAACGAACACACTGTGATGTATAAGCTGTTAGGAATTGCAGTTGGCAAAACCCGATTAAAATCAAGCTTGTTCTTACATTCTCAATGTTTAACCCTGCGTGAAAATTGGTTTTAAGAAAGCGCAAGTTTTTAGGCGATATGTCTTTAATTGAAACATGATCCCTAAAATCTATGTTTATAAATGATATAGTTGGATCTTGTGCCATATCATCTGGTTTGGGACTTAACATACCACTTGAGATGACAACATCGCCTTGAACAACGATACGCATATCATCCTTAAAATCCACCATCCCATTGCGATCTTTAAACATCTGCAAAAACTCTGTTGCACTGACAATTTTATTTTCAGCACTCATATAGCAATATTAAAATGAACTATTTAACTATATACCAGGGAATCCAGTATAAAAGTCTCCAAAACTATATAGTATAGATTTGGAGGGGTCAATATCGATTTAATACCTATATTATATCGCCAAATCTAAATCCCCTTTACCAAATCTATAACAAAATCAAGATTATCATCGTCAATTACAACATCGAAAACTTCTTTATATTTTTCGGCAACATCAGTTTTGCCATTTAGAAAACCAATTTTGATAATGTTGTCATGTGCCAATCCTTGAATCATCTTTGCATCGCCCAACGTGTCTCCTAAAAGAATTACATTTTTCCTTTGCGCAATTTCTTGCATATATGGTTTACCAATAATCTGAACTTCAGATTTATTAAATGAATGCACAATACTATCCTGAAAACCTGTCGCAATCCCCTCTTGATTAAAAATAAAAAAGTTAGAAATAATATGAATATTTGGATTTAGAATATTTTTTGATTTTAAAAATTCTCTAATCACATCGCCAAGTCCAGCAGAAAATATTAAAAATGGTATTTGTTTTTGATTTGTGATCTCAGATAATTTATCTAAATTATTTCTCTCTGTTAAACGCGTATGCGAAATTCCATCATCTATATATTCTTTTGTAAGTCCATATTTAATTAGCAATCCGAGGTGTAGCTTCCACCATTCTTCCATCTTAATAATTTTTTCTTCAATAGGTACAGCTGGGTCAAATTCAATTGGCTGATAAATTGCAGTATACGCCTCCTGTTCAACTATATATTCCTTACTCATGTGAAAAACTTCCCATGTCGAAATAGGCCTAACACCCTGTGAATTTGGCATAGTTAGAGTCATGTCAAAATCTGAGACAATATGCAACATATCAGCACCGTCAGATTTAATTCTGGTCAGTTTTGCTTTTAATTCTTCTTCGTTTTTGTAGGTTATTTGGGGCATGTTTTTTAGGATACTAACATAATTTCCCGGCTATCACATCCAAGTGATAAATTACATTTTTATCTTTCGTTACCAAACAAGCCTTTCCACCAAGACTCGCAAAAATACTATTTATTTGTTTTGAGTCATCAAGTACATAACACTCATTAACTAGAGCACCATATTCCTCAATATACTTTATAAATATTAAACCACCTTGATCTGTCTTTAAAAGGCCTTCATGGAAAGAATTACTTATCTTGTCAAAATACTGGTTAAGGTTTGTTGCTGGCTGGGTAAACCTAGTGAAACTATCCATATTTCCGGTGATCAAAATCACAACATATCTATCCCTTAATTTATTTAACTTTTCGAGCGCTTCGACTGAAACACTCATCGTCTTGCAATCATTTACAAAAATATCCCAAAGACGGTCGAATGGTATTTTAGTCTTTTCTGAAATCATTTGATTAATTTCTTCAGATGAATATTTACCTTTCATCCAGTCATTAACAATCTCTATATTGTCTCTAAACAGATATTCTTGTACTTTTTCTGACTCTGAAGGTGAAAGATTTCTCCAAAACCTATCGTAGCAGAGTACTCCGTCGAAATCGCAAAATATAATTGGTTTAGGTTTTTGATAATCAATGGACATTTACTAAATACTAACACTCAAGATGAAAAACCTACAACCTCTTAAACAACAACTTAAAAATCTTCTTTTGAAACTCCGCAATCATAGGGTTTTCAATTGTTATTACACTTTTCGTATTGTAATCAATAAATGACACCTTATTTCCATAAATACTTTGAGTAATATTGTGACTGAATAAATTAGAATCATTTGGAACTGATTTAATTGTTCTACCTAATCGAAGTTTTGATTTATTTTTTGAAAATTCGTCAGTAATAACTAGACGCTCAAGATTCTTTCTATCTCGAATTAATTTATAATCTTTAGGCAAATATTTTGCACGATCCAAAGTCAGTCCTGAACTATATCTATAGTATGTATCGTTTTTCTTTAAGTCAGAGACTACATTTGAATATGAATTTAAAATCGCCTTATCCCCTTCCTCAAAAGTAACAATTGGTTTTTTGTCTCTATGTTCATATATATCGTATAGATCATGAATTTCAGAATTGAAATCATCTTCAAGACTTTGAAAAAGTTTTTCAATTCTGTCAGGTGATTCGGCGACATAAACTTTTAGTTTCCCTTTTGGCATAACTGCGACGAGGCCATTCTCCAAAAGCTTTTCTAGAATTTTATAAACAGCTGGTCTATGAATACTAGTTTTTCGAACAATATCCGAAGGAGAAAGAGGCCCACTAGAAAGAAGCAAAGTATATACAGTGTTTTCCTCACTGCTAAATCCTATTTTTTCTAAAATACTTTTCGTAAATGGCTTTTTCATATAAATATATATTGATAAAGTTGTATTAATTTAGTACATATATTATATCCTTAAAAGCCATATTTTGCAAGCTATACTGACCTATCTCCAGAATACAGTACATTTTATGTAGTTTTATGATACAGATATTTAATTAGACTATATATTGTTATCAGAAGCACATTGCACATAAGTTGCTTCACAAACTATTATGAAAACACTAAAACAACCAACAATCCTAGACGATAAGGCTGTCATAAATACAGCTATACCTACTCGCCCAGCAACCGCGGCCGTTCTCCCCTTCACGCAGCAAGAACTCTGCGAAATACTAGGAGTTGAGAGGGGTGATATCGGAAACTTCATGCGGAAAGCCGTCCGCAAAGCGATTGATATTATTCGCGTCGAAAGTCGCGATATGAAGGGAGAAGCCAAGATCGGATACGGCGGAAACCTTGACGATATAGTAACAAGCGGTGACTACTTAGCCCAAGTCATGTACGAAGCTAAAATTCGCAAGCAATTCCCACTTTTTGGAATCATCGGCGAAGAAAACGGTCTACGAGTTCTATGTAAAATTCTTGGCCATGATGTATATTTTTCTGTCGATTCACTCGACGGCACTAAAGCTCATTGGCGTAAGCAATCACATGGTGTAGGCAGTATGCTTGCACTCATCGTCGACGGCGTAGTGGTTGCAGTATGCATAGGTGACGTGAACACAGGAGAAATATTCTTCTTCGACGCCACTTTTGACAAGCCGGGTATCGCGCATCGAATCCGTTTCGACTACGACCATCAACTTCTCCCGAAGACTAACACTCCTTTGAGAGATCAGTACATATATACGCGGAGACATACACTAAACGAACTGCCATGGGTACAGCGATTTATCGCTCCTAAAAAGTTCGGCGGTTTCTTCAGGGAACTAGAGGTCAGCGGAGGCAGCATCGGCACTTCTATCGCCCGTCTTTGGAAAGGTGAGGTTGGCGCCGCAATACTTGATCCAGGCTACAAAACACCTTGGGACGTCGCTCCAGTTGTAGGATTATGTAAATGGCTTGGCTTCAAGCTATTCACGATCCACACTGCTCCGGTGTCTGAGGAAGGTGGCCAGAGGCCAACTTTACTGACTGAGGACAAGAGACCTCTATCGAAAAAAGTGGTGAAAAACGATTACGGCACACTTATCATCCATGAGAGCTATGTTGACGAGCTGCTCACTTGGTTGGATGAACACACTGCAAAGCTTCTTGCTTAAGTGTGCAGTATGTTTGCAACAGGCAAAAACGAAAACCGAGCGGACTGTTTACGCTCGGTTTTTTCTTTTAGGACAACATAATCACATATCCGTCCCCTTTCGAATCATAGGATCTGTATATCTAAATGAATAACCTTTCAAAAGATCAAGTGTCGCACCCTTGGGCATATTAAAAACATATAGCCCTCCAGAATCTGGAACTTCAGTCCACCCTCTTCTTTCATACATACCGTGAGCCGGTGACTCCGGATCTATTGCGTCAACTAAGATTCCCGCTTTTCCTTTCTTAACTAAAACACCTTCTATATAACTCATAAGTTTTCTTGCATAACCCCTTCCTTGTTTATCATGATCAATACCTAAACTTGTAATTTGGTATAAAGGAAATGGTTTTGAAAAATACTCAACACCTGCAGAACCTACACTTTCACCATCGATAAATAATTCCATCTTATGTACATGCGGGTTTTCAATATTTTCAGCAGGACTTGTATGCTTAAATGATTCCATTTCAATATATATACTACTTCACCTTAATCCTAACCAACTTCCCTTTCCTCTTCACAATATTTTTATAATCCCACTGGATTTCTTTAGCAAGTTTTAACCATCGTCTTACATCTGTCTTTTTAATTTGCCCAACTTCTGTATATCGAATTTCTGCGGCTTTGAAACTTCCTTCATTTTTCAAATCTTTTTCTTTAAATGTTTTTCCACTCCAAAAAAGCAATCGTACAGAATCTTTCAACTTGTCATATCCAACTACAGGATTGCCGTCGATAAACCAAACAGGATTACGGTGCCAAATCTTGTTTTCGGCCTTCGGCATGCTTTTCATAATTTCAGTCGCTAATAAATCGCAAATTTCCTGATCAGATTTTGCTTGTTTTTTATTGTATGCTTCGATTTCTGGGTTCATATATTTGTTCATTTCCAAAAACCTAAACAAACAAGCTGGCAATCAAACCAATCACTAGAATTGTGACAAGCACTGAAAGTGTATCTGAGAAAAATTTCTTCCAAGCAATGACTCTCTCGCAATTACCCCAGATGATAGCACCGCCAATTGCAGGAATTGTAAAACATAACCAAGCCATAACTGGAAACCAGATCGCTTGAGATGTAGGGATGCCATTTTTAATACTTGTTGTAACTACAAAGACTACGAAAAATGCCATCAGAAATGAAAGCGCCATCTGTCCTAAATATAATTTCCACATATGAGGTTTTGCTTCCTCAATTTTTTGCTTTTGCTCTTCAGGTGAAAGTTTATCGAAACCCAAAAATCGCATATGAATTTTACCCATCGGAGTAGCATTTGAATACCAAAAAGTTCCGATTGCGGCCGCGATTACTGAGCCTAAGAGTGATAATAAGATTATTGTTGTCATGTTAATTTATATTTTTAAATTGCCGCGAATTTTCGCAGTTTTTTATGTTAATGGTTTGGGGTAATGATATCATGGTTTTTCATTCCCCTAATCCACATTATCAAGACCATCAAGCTCACTTTTCACCCTCTCTATTTCCTCCCTTACATCTATTTTTTTCTTGGATTCGCTAACTTCAATCTTTTCTGGAGGGTAATTTGGATCCCATTTTTTCATAAAATCTATAACTGCGGCAATACCATTTTTCTTAATTGCATCGTCTAGCCTAATTAAAAATTGTGGATCATGATCATATGAATCTCTAATTTCTTGTCGTAATTTCCTCCAAAATTTATGCTCATCATCTACATCATCTTCTGCCTCATATCCTTTTTTCTCAAAATACGCATTAACCAAAAGTTTAAAATCTATAGTTTTCTTTCCTTTTGCAAGTAGAAGATTCATAAGCTCAATTTCTTTTGAGTATGATGTTGGCTTCCCTTCGACCATCTTAGCTGACAATGTTTCCGTTACCGCTTCATTTAGCCAAATAAATCTATCTATGTTAAAACCACCAGTCGATAGACCACTCCACTTATTAGTAACCTTCCCATTTCTAGACACAAACCCATCATCATCTACTTTCTCTAGACTATGTTTAAGAACCTGACCAGCTGATAGAGCGTGTAACATCTCGTGTGCGACTAGATGTTGAGATTGTTTTGATTCTAAACCGTCTTCTTCACCTATTAACTCGTATAGACCAAGATATATTAGACCTTGAGATCCTGAATGAGAACCTGTATGTGATACCGCAGCCAAAGGATCAATAATTCTAAAATTATATGCATTTAAAATTTCATCAATCTCTTCTTCACTTTTAGGTACTTCAAGATCTGAATTTATATGTGTGATAAATTGTTTTTTTACACGTGTTTTAATCTGTGGAGTGACTTCTTGTAACTTATCATTACACCGTTTTAATATTTCTTTGTACTCAGTTAGTAAACCTGTCCATGCTTCGATAGGCATTGTCCTATTTCTAAGTGAATCTTTTATATCATCCCAAAACTTCTCTAACGTGACAAAACTTATATCACCTTCTTCATTTTCCAAAACTTTCATCCTCTCAATTAAATACAGGTGCTTTGATTCCTTGAATGCACTTAAAAAAATACTTAATCCTTGATCTGGTAGATATTCTGTTGCATCCAAAAAACGATCATAATTATAATCCCTACTACTTTCGATATTTCTTTGAGCAGCTTCAGTAATTTGAAAATTTATGTTCTCAGGATCTTTTTCTGCAGTTTCTTTAATACGTGTCCATAATGCTATAGAGTTTTTAAGACCATCAACATCTAAGTAATCAATAGGCTTTGAGATTGCATTTTCTCGTCTTTCAGATACATCTTCGTCAGACAGTATTTCAGTTTTAAATCTTCTTTCGGTAGCCATAAATTAGGGTAATAATATCATGGTTTTTCAGCGGTAAAAATTCAATTTGTATTCTGATTAATTAATCCTGAACAAACGTAATGATCTCAATACCTTGGCACCATCTCAATTGGATATAGATTAATCCCGAGATGTATTCTTTGATGGTTGTAGTATGACAGGTATTTCCTAAGCGCGCGATTAATTTTTGAAACATCACGTTCAATTTTGTCTATGCATTCTTCTTGAAGTGTTCTGTTAAATCTTTCGATATGTGCATTGTCATTAGGTTTTCCGATACGAGTAAATCTATGTTGTTTTTTGATCATTGAAACAAACCATGATCCAAACTCAGGTCCATGATCTGTTTGAATCATATCAATTGGGAATGGCGCATATTGCATTGCTTGCTTCAAAAACACAACTGACGTCGCAGCATTCATTTTCTGGTAGCATCTTGCAAAACCCCAACGTGAATATGTATCGATTAATACCAAAACATATATTCTTTTCTTCTTTGATATCATCAGATGTATTGAGTCCATTTCCACTAAATCCCCTGGTTTCAAGGCCTGTGGACGCCCTACAGGAGGGTGATATCTCTGGTACGGACTTCTCTTCTTCAAAAGATTAGCTCTGCTCAATATGCGATGAACCGTACACTTTGCAATCTTTACACCTTCTCTTTTTAGCTGTTCATGTATCGCTTGTGAACATCTCTTTGTCTCAATTCGCATCTTACATATTTTGTTTTCAAGTATCTTGTTTGTTGGTTTTCTCACATTCTTTGGACTTGAATCTTTTGTGAGAATCGGAACATCACCTACAACTCTAGATTGTTTAACCCACTTAAGTATCGCTGTGTGGTGATATCCGAGATATCTTCCAATCTTTCTTGCGCTCCAGCCTCGGTGAAAGAGACGGGCTGCGTCACGTCTAATGCGTGGCATGTTTTTGTTAGTGGTGTATGGCATGGCTTTGATATTACTTCAAAGTGGTGCCAAGGTATTGAACCATTACGATAATATTGACACTTTATTATTTATATGTAATAGTTTACAAACTCCTAGAAAACCTAGGCTACTCCCCACCTCGAAAGATGAGGAGTGACAAGGTACGATTCCTGCCTTTAATCAGGAATCGAAATTGAAAATTGACATTAGTATATGAATGAACAACCATTTCGTTACACCGTTACAATTATGAACGGACCTGAGGAGGATAAATTATTTGATTCCCTTCGCCGCGAGGCAGGAGTGCCGGATAGTCAAGACAACACCGTATCATTCACTGTTCCGTGTACAGACGAACAAGAATGGTTATCCGTGACGGGATATACACATGCAGTGGCCGTTATCAGATCAATCAATAATAGGCAGAAAGACCGAAATGGAGATTGGGTACTAGATTGGTGCAGGGTTACAAGCCTTGGTCGCCTACATGAAGAAGAAGGTATAGTCGCAGACAAGTGGAGAATTGAAATAACCCACTCAAGCGGCGCAAAATTTCATGGGGAGTACATACTGTCGATTAAAAAGGGAAAATTGACCATAGTGAACCGCTAAAAACTTTCAAGGCCCCGCGCTAGCGCGCGGGGCCTCTTTATATACTTAAATTTCGCAGATCCTTAGGTATCCCCATAAGTGAGTCAACCCCTACCTCCCCACTCTACCTCTCGTAAGAGCCCCAAAATACCCCTCCGCCGGTGTGATGTTGTTAGCCTGCTGATACTTAATCAACGCCGCTCTCGTAGCCGGTCCAAAGTATGTAGTAGTAGGTTCTCCGTTTAGGTTAAGGTATCCAAGAGGCACAAGGATATCTTGTAGAGCTTTAACGTCACTTCCTCTACTACCTAGAGTAAGGTTTCTAGTAAATGTAGTTGATGTTTGAGTATTAGTGTTTGTCTGTGTAGGTGGT
>JAYJME010000194.1:0-30660 GCA_036873775.1 Costaria costata | reverse complement strand
GTCACTTTTTCGCGTGGATAGGTTTCCAACTTTTTTCTAGCCATGGGACAACGAGGACCACGCCCACTGCCGGACAACGTGCGCGCCTTCACTGGTGCGCCGCGCAAGTCGCTGCGGGCTGCGGACCTGTCGGACGGTGTGCACCCAGAGGTTGGGCTGCCGCCGATGCCGACGCACTTGTCGCCGGAGGCAAAAAAAGAGTGGCGCAGGATCACGCCGCTGCTGTTGGAGTTAAACCTGCTGACGCAGATCGACCGAAGCGCCATCGAGCGTTACGTGCGGGTCTACGGGCGCTGGCAGCAGACCGAGCGCGCACTGGACGCCCGCCAGCAGCAGCTGCGCGACGAGAAACGCGACCCCACTGAGGCGCTGGTTCAGGCCACGCCAACCGGCTTTGTGCGTGAAAGCGCGCTCAGCCGCCTGGCTGGCGACCTTGCGCGCCAGGTTGAGCTTGCCGAGCAGTGCTTCGGCATGAACCCCAGCGCCCGCGCCCGGGTGGTGGCCAGCCGAAACGACGCCCAGTATCGGCTGCCAGGCATGGACGACGCCGGCGCACAGCAGAATGCATTCAGCGCACTATGAGCACTGACCGCGACTTTGCCGCCATTGCCACCCAATACGCGCTGGACGTTGTCTGCGGCAGCGTGCCCGCATCGCGCTACCAGCGCTTGGCGTGCGAGCGCCACCTGCGCGACCTGCAGCGAGCCGAGGCCGGCGACCCGGCATTCCCGTACCGCTTCAACATGGAGCAGCAGAACCCGCAGACCGGCAAGCCTTACCTGCCCGCGCAGCGCGTGTGCCAGTTTGCCGAACTACTCCCGCACGTCAAAGGCGACTGGGCTGCGCGCAGTGAGCTGATCCGCCTGGAGCCGTGGCAGGTGTTTGTGCTGGCCAGCATCTTTGGCTGGATCAACAGCGACACGCTCAAGCGCCGCTTCCGCAAGGCAGACCTGTTTGTGCCTCGAAAGAACGCCAAGAGCGCACTGGCCGCCATCATCGGCCTGTACCTCTTCTCCGCTGATTTCGAGTATGGCGCCGAGGTCTACAGCGGCGCCACCAGCGAGAAGCAAGCCGGCGAAGTGTTTGACCCGGCCAAGAAGATGGCCGCGGCCACGCCAGAGTACCGCGCCAAGTTTGGCGTGCTGGTCAATGCCCGCAACCTTGCAGTGCCTGACAACGGCAGCAAGTTTGAGCGCCTGATCGGCAAGCCCGGCGACGGCGCCAGCCCGCACGGCGCCATCCATGACGAGTACCACGAGCACCCCACAACCGAGCAGTACGACGCCATGGGCACCGGCATGGGCGCACGCGCGCAGCCGCTACAGTTGGTCATCACCACCGCTGGCGTGAACATCGGCGGCCCGTGCCACGACCACCAGCAGCAGCTGCAGAAGATCCTGGACGGCCTTGAAGTTGACGAGCGCCGCTGGGGCATCATCTTCAGCATCGACGCCGAAGACGACTGGACAGACCCCGCAGTGCTGGCCAAGGCTAACCCGAACCTTGGGGTCAGCGTCAACGAGGACAGTCTGCGCCATGACCACGAGATTGCGGTACGTGACCCGCGCAAGGCCACGGTCTTCCGCACCAAGCACCTGAACCAGTGGGTGGGCGCTGCCAACAGCTGGCTGAACCTGCCCAACCTGCTGAAGGCGGTGGACCGCACCTTGAACGAGGCCGACTTCGCTGGCGAAGAGTGCGTGGCCGGCTTGGACCTGGCCAGCAAAACCGACGTCGCCAGCAAAGCCAAGGTGTTTGAGCGGCACGTGGACGGCGTGGCCCACTACTACGCCTTCTTCCGCCACTGGTTGCCAGAAGCCGCCATTCGCAAGCCTGAAAACGAGCTTTACCGCAGTTGGCTGGCCGGTGGCCATGTGGTGCAGACGTCTGGAAATATGATTGACCTGCCCGCCATCCAGGACAGCGTGGAGGCTGACGCCGAAGTGGTGCGCGTCCGCGAAGTTGCCATGGACGCCTGGGGCAGCCGCGAGATTGCGCCAGGCCTGCAGCAAAGCGGCTTTGCTGTGGTGGATGTGCCCATGCAGACGCGCCACCTCAGCGGCCCCATGAAGACCATTGCAGCGCTCATTGATGCCGGCCGCTTCCACTTTGCCGAAGACCCGCCGGCCATCTGGATGCTGAGCAACGTCGAGTGCCTGGAAGACCGCAACGAAAACGTCTTCCCGCGCAAGCCCAAGCCAGAGCTGAAGATCGACGCCGCGGTGGCGCTCATCGTGGCCATGAGCCGCGTGGTCATCAAGGAAGACGGCCCTGTGGATGGTTGCTATGACCTTGGCGTCTTGGAGCGCGCAGCATGAAGTTTGTGGGCGCACGATACGGATTTGATGGCGAAACGCCGCCTGCCGGTAGCCCGGTGGCTCTCACGGGCAGCGGCGCCAGCATGGTGGACCTGTTTGCGCCGGCAGGCCAAAACGTCGGCCCTGTAGTCACCGACCGCACCGCCATGCAGGTGGGCACGGTCTACGCCTGTCTTGAAAAGTTGGGCGGCGTGGTGCTTCAGCTGCCCCTGCATCATTACCGCATCAACGCTGTGGCTGACCGTGAGCGCGTCACGCCGCCCAGCGCCGTGTGGTGGATGCTCAACGAAAGCCCTGCGCCCGCCTGGACAGCCGCAGCGTGGAAAGAGTGGATAGTCTTGTGCGTCAAGCTCAGGGGTGATCAGCACACCGAAATCCTGCGCGGCCCGCGTGGTGAGATTGTGGGGCTGAAGCCGCACCACCCAGACTCGGTGCAGGTCAGCACGGTGGACGGCCGCCTGCGTTATGCCGTGTGGGATGCTGTCACCAGCCGCGCCTACGGCGTAGACCAAGACGACATGCTGCACTTCACCGGCTTCGGTTTCGATGGTGAGTGCAGCGTCTCAGCCATCAAATGGGCTGCGCGCAACGCCATCAGCAACAGCTTGTCCTCTGCGGCCTACATGGGCAAGGCGCTGGCTAATAACGGCATGCCCAGCGTGTCGATTGAGTACCCCAACAAGCTGGACACTGAGCAAGCCGAAGTGGTCCGGCAGTCCTTTGTTCGCACCTACCTGGGCCCCGACAGCGGCCAGCGCTTCCCCTTTGTCGCCACCAACGGCGGCAAGATCGTGCCGCTGAACATCACCGCGGTGGACTTGGAAATCATGGCCGCCAGGCGCATGGACAAGGCCGAAATCTGCGAAGCGCTTGGCGTGCCGCCCATCATCATTGGCGACAGCGAGAAAACCAGCAGCTGGGGCACGGGTGTCGAGCAGGTCACGCTCGGCTGGGTGCGCTTCAGCGTGCAGCCCATGCTGGCGCGGTGGGAGGAAGAAATCAACCGCAAGCTGTTCCGGCGGGCTGGCCAGTTTGTTGAGTTCAGCCTGGAGGCGCTGTTGCGCGGCGACAGCAAAGCGCAGTCTGAGGCCTTCCGCGCCGCCGTTGGCGGGCCCGGCACCGGCGACGGCTGGATGACCGTCAACGAGATCCGCGCCCTGCAGAACCGGCCCAAAGACACCAGCCCCGATTCAGACCAGCTGTACCGCGCCACGCGGGCGGCACCAACCAGCGCCACGGCGCCCACACCATGAAGAACAAACTTCTGCAGCTGCTGGGCGACAACGCCAGGGCAGATCGACCCGCACCCACCATCCGCGCTGAAGCTGCCGGTGAAGTGGCCGCCATCTATGTGTATGACGTCATAGACAGTTACTGGGGCGTCAGCGCCAAGGGCTTGGTGGAAGCCCTTGCGTCGGCTGGCGCCAAAAACGTGGACCTTCACATCAACAGCCCAGGCGGCGACGTGTTTGAAGCCCGCGCCATGGTCAGCGCCGTGCGGGCGCACCAGGCCAAGGGGAACAAGGTCACAGCCTACATCGACGGCCTGGCCGCCAGCGCAGCCACATACCTGGCCTTGGCCGGCGACCAGGTGCACATTGCTGATGGCGGCATGTTCATGGTGCACAACAGCTGGACCCTGGCCTGGGGCAACAAGGCCGAGCTGCGCAGCACGGCCGACTTGCTGGAAAAAATCGACGGCACCATCAGTGCCGACTACGCGCGCAAGACCGGCGCCACGGTTGACCAGATTGCCGCCTGGATGGATGCTGAAACCTGGTTCACCGCAGAAGAAGCCAAAGCCGCGGGCTTTGTCGACAGCGTCATCCAGCCGCCGAAGGCAGACGACGCCAAGGCCGCCCGCTGGAACCTGGCGGCCTACCCCAACGCACCCAAGCCGGCCGACAAGCCGGCGCCCACCGATTCCGACCTGGACGCTCACGCGGTCAACGTCGCAGCCCTCAACCGCAGCCGCTATGAAGCGCTGCTGCCCCAGAACTGAGCGCTTCCGCGCCAGCCAGCCGCCTTCGGGCGGCTTTTTTTTGCTCAACTGAAAGGACATCATGAGCATCCAAGCACTGCGGGAGCAACTCTCCCACGAAAACCGCGCCGCCAAGGCGCTCCTCGAAGCCAACGGCGACCGCACTTGGTCCAAAGAAGACCAGGCGAAGTTTGATGGCCACATCGACACCAGCAACCGGCTGACGGCGCAGATCAAAGCGCATCAGCGCATGCTGGACGACGACGCCGCCCGCCAGTTCGATGACGCAGCCAAGCAAGCCGGCAAGGGCGGCAAAGGCGGCGACACCATCGACGCGCTGGCCGCGGTTGCCCTGTACATGCGCCACGGCAACAACGTCACCGCCGAGCAGGCCATTGCCATCCGCAACGCAATGTCAACCACCACCACCACCGAGGGCGGCCACACCGTGCCCACCGAGGTCTACACCATGGTGATTGAAGCCATGAAGGCTTACGGCGGCATGCGTGAAGTGGCCGAGGTCATCACCACTGATAGCGGCAACCCGCTGAACTTCCCCACCAGCGACGGCACTTCAGAAACTGGCGAAATCGTGGCGGAAAACGCTGCAGCAACTACGGGTGAAATCACCTTTGGCGTTGCCGCGCTGAACCCGTACAACTACAGCTCCAAGAAACTGGCGCTGCCGTGGCAACTGATTGCCGACAGTGCTGTGGATGTGGTCTCTCTGGTGACCAACCGCCTGGGTCAGCGCCTGGGGCGCATCACCAATACGCATTACACGGTGGGCACCGGCTCAAGCCAGCCTTTCGGCGTGATTGCACGGGCGGCCACCGGCAAGACCGGCACCACGGGCCAGACCCTGACGGTGATCTATGACGACCTGTTTGACCTGAAGCACTCGGTGAACCGCGCTTACCGCAAAAACGCCAAGTGGATGATGAATGATCTGTCTGTGGCCATTGTCTCCAAGCTGAAGGAAACCACCGGCCGCCCGATCTGGGAACCCAGTGTGGTGGCTGGTGCCCCTGACCGCCTGCTGGGCTATGAGGTGGTGACCAATGACGACGTGGCAGTCATGGCGGCAAACGCCAAGTCCATTGCGTTTGGCGACTTCAGCAAGTTCGTCATCCGCGATGTGGCGGGCTCCATGATCATGCGCCGCTTTGATGATTCGGCGTTTGCGCTGAACGGCCAGGTGGGCTTCTGCGGTTGGATACGCTCGGGCTCCAACTTGCTTGACACAGCGGCCGTCAAGGTCTACATCAACAGCGCGACCTGATCGGATGGCGGGGGCTTCGGCCCCTGCCAAGCACGACATGGCAACCCGCAACCCCAAGCCGGTCGACACCGCGCCGGCCGCATCCACCGCCGCACGTGCGCTGGTGGACCTGCCATCGCACGGCGTTCTCGCCGGTGGGCTGATCGAGACCGACGCGGCAACGCTGGCTGTTTTGATTGCTGCTGGCACGGTCGACCCGCACCCCGACGCCGTGGCCTACGCCCGCGCGCCGGCCGCCTGATCACAAACGTCTGCACCGCAACCTCGGAGCCAACAAATGCCCGCCTTCAACAAATTCCAGGCCACCGTGCTGCACCTGGCCAGCGGCGTGCACCAGCTGCAGACCGGCAGCGCGCACGTGCTCAAGGTCTACCTGACCAACACGGCGCCCAACGCCGCCACGCACGCCGTGCGTGCGGACCTGACCGAGATCAGCGCCGGCAGCGGCTACACCGCCGGCGGCAACAGCTGCACGCTGACCACCGGCGCGCAGACCGGCGGCACGTTCAAGCTGACGCTGGCTGACCCCCCCACGTGGACGGCCACCGGCGGCAGCATCGGCCCCTTCCGGTACGCCGTGCTGTACAACGACACGCCCACGAGCCCGGCTGACCCGATGCTGGGCTGGTGGGACTACGGCAGCGCCCTGACGCTGGCTTCCGGCGAGACCTTCACGGTTGACCTGGACCAGACCGGCGGCACCCTGACGCTGGCCTGAACCCGAAATGCCTCGTCGCCTGCGTGTTGCCTTCCCGGCGTCTGGCGCTTATGCGCTGGCTGCGGCTGGGGCGGGCTATGCGTTTACAGGCGTGGCGGCGGCGTTGACCTACGGCGGAGGGCCGCCAATCTCTTCCGGCACCCCTTCACCCTTCACCTTGACCAGCGCCACAACCGGCACGCTGCCCTTCTGCGTTGGCCACGCCTTCCGTCAGGGCGACATCCCATCCGGCAGCGGCATTGCGGTTGCAGGCGCTACGGCACAAGCGACGATCAAGAACGCATGGCCCGATGGCTCTGCCAAGTTCGCAATCATTGCGGGCAGCTACACCAGCGCGGGGTCAGCAGTCACGGTCACACCGAGCGCGGGCACTGCCTCTACCGGAACAGCACTGACCACGGCTGACCTGATTGCTACGGGCATCACGGCAAGCATTGACGCTGGCGCGTTTGGCGCTGCGAGCTTCGGCAACACTGAATGGGCTGCGCCATTCCAAAGCTGGGTCAGCGGCAATCTCATGTCGTCGTGGGTCTACCGCAAGCAGATCGGCTCTGACGCGCATCTGGTGGCATGGCTTGAAGTTCGGCTGTACCTGGGCGGCGAGGTGGAAGTGCTGCCGTGGGTGGAGAACGGCTACATCAATGTGGCAAGTCCGAGCAACCGCAACGCCACATACACGTTCACACTTGGCGGGAGTGTGCGCAATGGTGGGCAAGTCATCGACCTCAAACACCACCAGCGGACACCCTTGGTGGCTGGTTCAGCGCTGTCCTACTGGCTTGCGGCAGACCCAGGCGTCTCGGTCTTGCATGATCGGACATACCTGATGTCCACGGAGTTGGTGGAAGCCTACTGGGCAGTTGTCCCAGAGGGCAATGCCCGCGTAGCCGCCTTGGCCTCAAGCTACACACCGCTGGCCGCACTCAACTTTGTTTACGACGGCGACAGCATGCCGTCGTCTGGATACCAAGCGCCAATAGGTCCCTTCCCAGAGCACGAGGTCTTGTACCTCACAGGCCCAGCTTCGTCGGCGGTCGCGCTGTATGGGGCGGTTGTTCGGAATGCTTTTGCTGTGGGCCGATGGGGCATCCACTACAGAGACGAAAACACCAACAGACCACCGCGCCCTGAAAACTATCCGACCCAAGGTCTTCGGGACTTCCAAGGGTACAAGGACAACGGCGGCGTGAGCGGACCAATCACGCCAGTCGCCACAGGCGGCAACCCGCCGACATGGGACATTGCCCACAGCCCCAATGTCGGCCATCTCGCCTACCTTTTGACGGGTCGCTTCTACTTCATGGAGCAGACTCAGTTCGTGGCCATGACGCAGTACCTTGGCAGCAGCACAGTGGCCACGCAACGCAACGGCTCTCAGGGTCTGTTTCAGCCGGACATCGGGTCTTTTCAGCCACGAAGCGTGGCTTGGTGCTTGCGGGCACTTGCCCAGGCGTTGTCGGACACGCCAGACGACGACGCTGCGATTCGCACGTCGTTGCAGACGATGTTCCACAACAACATCAACCACTACTACGACAGGTACGTGGCGCAGGCTAATTCGCCCATCGGTCGCATCCAAGGGGATGGCGCCTACGGGGAGGGCACACGAACAATCAGCTCTTGGATGGATGACTTCGTGACCTGGGCCATAGGGTACGCAGCATTGCTCGGCCTGCCGCTAGGCGCCGGTTACCAGGCCAAGTTGCTGGCCGTGGCGGCGTGGAAGGGTAAGGGCGTGGTGCATCGTCTGGACGCTGCCAACGTCACGGGCTGGCCCTACATGAACCCTGCGGTCTACGCTGAGCGCACCGGCCCGGGGCCATCTGGCGGCGTGGAGCCAAGCGCTGCACGGAATCTGGACTGGGTTACCGGAACCGGGCCTTTCTACGATGCGGCTGATGCCTACACAGCCACGGTACTTTCTCTCCCTGGTGGTGTTGGCTGGGTGAATCCGTCCGTGTGGAGAAGCTCCCGGCAGGGCACGTTGTCTAGCGAGTCGTGGCCAGAGGTTACGCCGTCCATGTTCCAGAACATGCTGCCCGCACTGTCAAAGTGCGTGAGACTCGGCGTTGCGGGGGCTCTCGCTGGGTATCAGCGGATCGTCGGCGCGATGAACTTTGGTCGCATCACTGCGAATCAAAATGATCGGCCTGTGTGGGCGGTCAAGCCCGCGTCGGGCCACAGGCCAGCGTGGGCTGCTAACGCTCCAAAGGATGCCTGGATTGCGATTCCGGGCACCGCGAACCCAACGGGCCTTGCGCTTGATTCTTTTTGCGGCTGGGCGTATCGCGCCGACACGGGCGAAATCTTCGTCCTGGCTGCTGGCGGCCATCTTGACGGCTCTGACAATCGTGTGTCTAGTCTGGATACGATGGCCGACGCGCCCGCCTGGGTCGTTCGCAATACAGCGAGCCCGTCGATCACCGTTGACGCTGAATACAACCCAGACGGAAAACCATCATCGCGTCACACCTATGCGACGACGTGGTGGGTGCCGTCCATCAACCGACTCATGTTGATCGGTTGTCGGTTTCCCTACGGACCTGGAGTCACCACCCAGGACGCAGTGGACGGCTTCAACCCAGACACCAACACCTGGGATGCTGCTGGTACGTACCCGAACATCACGCCGGGCTACTACGGCGCGGGTCGTGATGGCAGCGGCAACATCTTGTCAATGTGGGGGCGCCGTCTCTACACCTTCCCAGGCGGCACCGTCAGCGGGACAACCAGCGCGTCCAGTGCAACCGACATCCGCAGTGCCTGGGCCTACGACAGCAAGCGCGATCGGATGTTTGGCCTTGCGTGGGGGGATGGAGAAGGGTTCGCAACAGGTGCGTCCCCGGAGCGTCGCGCTCGACTGCTGAACACCGCTTCCATGGACGCAGCGCAACTGGCAGTGACGTTCAACGCATCGGCTGCTCTGACTCAGTTCGATGCTGACGGGGCCTTTGCGGGGGTTGGCGGGAGCTTGTTGCAATACGGCCACCTGGACTACGACCCGGTCAATGACAACTACCTGTACTTGTCAGGCATCGGCTCTTCTGCTGGCCGCATATACGTCATCAAGCCCAACGCCACGTTGGTTTGGGATATGAGCATTGCCACTGACGGTCCTGGTGGTGTAAGCCTGCCTCAGACAGCAGCGGGTGGCCTCCAAAACAAGCTCGTCTACTCGCCATCTCTTGGCGGGTTCCTTTGCATGCCAACGCGCACAAGCACGGTCTACTTCCGCAGGACGGCTCCAGTATGACTATCAAAACTACCACCGCTGGTGCGTACCTTGTCCACGATGGCAGGATCATCAACGCCCTGCCGGGCACGATGCTTGGTTGGTCGGGCTACAAAGCTGGCGGCACAGATCAGGTGGGGGTTTGCCAAACGCACCACACTGGTGACTCTGCGCTTGTTCACATGCTGGCCTTCAACGCCAGCAGCGCCTACACGCAGTTTCAGACCGACGCCCCGCAGTACGCGGGCATGGATTACAGCGTCACTGATGGCAAGTTCTACTTCTACGACGGGCGCGGCTCAACTGCTGGCCGCATCTTCACGATCACACCTAACGGCGGCACGACGTGGGACATGGGCATATTTAGCCCTGGCAGCGGCTCAGACACGCCGCCCGCAACCGTCTCTGCTGGCGTACACAACCGCTGGACTTTCGTGACGGTCGGGCGCGTCAAGGGCTTTGTGTTCATGCCTAGCGCCAGTGCTGGCCTGTACTTCTTGAGGACTGAGTAATGGCAACAGGTGGCATCACCTTCAACGGCTCCAGCCAGTATCTTGAGCTTGCAGACAAAGTTGTCGGCGCGTACCCGCTGACGATGGTTTTGTGGGCGGCTTCGGATCTGGGCGGAAGCGCTACAGAGTGCGCGATCACTCAAGGCAGCACCACGGCTGACTCCTTCCAATTCGGCGGCTTTGAGAGTGTCAGCAATAACAAATATGCCTCAGACCGCGCTGCCGGTACTTCATCCACTGCAACACGGTCTGCGTCACCAGACATCAGCAACTCCGCCTTCGGCTTGCTGGTGGCTGTTCTAGAAGCCACACGGCAGACGATCTACTACAACTCCAACGTTGGCACCACAAACACGGCCACTCCGGGACAGGTCTTCTCTGATCTAAACAGAACCCTGATTGGTGCTGCGCGCAATTCTTCAGGCGTGACGGGCCATGCAAAGATGACCGCCTGCGAGGCGCACTTCTTCAACGTCGCGCTGACATCCAGCGACGTCACGACGCTGCTGACAACAAAGCCCGAAGACGTCGCGGGCTGGGTAGACGGCTGGACGTTGGCAAACAACAGCACGCTGACCAGCATCGGCGGATCGCGCACGCTGACGGCGGTGGGCAGCCCGACGACAGGCAGCGTGACGTTGCCATACACCCGCGCAGCCGCCCCCGTCCTCACCAGCCCCACCGCTACAGTCGCCGCCACCACCACCGCCACAGTAGGCGCCACCGTCCCTATCGCCACAGGCACCCTGCGCGCAGTCATCACCAGCAGCACCATAGCACCCAACACCACGCAGGTTCTCGCTGGCCAAGACCACACCAGCAGCACATCGGGTGTGCTTTCGGGCAGCCTGGCCATCACCAGCACTGGCGCCAAAACCTTCAACATCAGCGGCCTGACCAGTGGCACCACGCGCCACGTGTACCTGGCGCTGGAAGACGCGGGCGGCAACAGCGCCGTGGTGTACGCCGGTGCAATCTACCCCAGCACCTGGCGCGTCGCGTCTGACGTCACCGTCACCGGTTGGGTGATCACCGGCGCGGCCACGCACGCGGCTGCGCTGAATGAAGACACCGCAGACGATGGCACCTTTACCACCAGCCCCGCGCTCAGCGGCACGCCCAGCAGCATCACCATGGCGCTGGACGAGCCGCGCCCGGCGGGCACCTACACCGAGCGCATCCGCGTCAACGTGTCCAGCGGCGCGGGCAACTGCCGCGTGGTGGCGCTGAACGACGCAGGCACCGTGCAGGGCCAGACGGCAGACCAGGCCATCACCAGCACGCTGACCACCTACACCCTGCCACTCACCCAGTCCGGCACGGCCACGCGCCTGCGGGTGGATGTGTGGATCTGACCAGAAAGCACCGCCATGACCTTTACCACTGTTGAGCTGAACCCGGGCTTGGGCGGCGCAAAGCCGCTCTTTGATACAGCCCTTGGCACCATTGACGGCGAAGCGCCGCCCACTGGCGCGGTGTCTGAGGTGGTAGAGGTTGCAGGCCGGAACGCCTCTTTCTCGCCGGCCTACGGCGGCCCCGATGAGGCCGGCATTAGCCGCATCAACATTGACCCGGACGGCCACCTCATCACCCGCGGAACCGTGCACACCGATGAGGGCACCTTCCGCGTCAACTTCTCCAACACCTCGCTGGCAGTGAGCATCGGCGCGGTAACCGTGGCGGGCGCGGTGGTTACCGGCACCGGGTTCCTGGCCGCTGACGTGAAGAAGAACGACTACTTCAAAGTGGCAGCTGACGCTGACACGGCGTATGTCCAGGTTGGCAGCATCGACAGCGATACCAGCATCACGCTGGTTAGCACGTACAGCGGCAGCGCATCCGGCACCGGCAACCGCGCCATCATGAGGCCTGTGGTGGGCGCAGGCGGCAGCATTGCTGTGGCGTCAGGCCAGTGCACCATCACGGCGGGCACCACAGCGGGAGCTGTGACCGGCCTGGTGCGCTTGCTGGACTACGCGCCGCTGGTCTTCCGTGTGCGGACGCCTGTGTCTCAGCGTATCGTCAACCAGGCCCTGCTGGTGGGATTGCGGGAAGACGCGGCCACGCCGCGTTGGTTTTCCCGGGTGCGCTTTGACGGCACCACCAACACCACCGCCATCTGCGAGACCGGCCGCAACCCAACCGGGGCGCCCAGCGCGTCAGAAACAGAAAGCACCACCTTCACGATCCCGGACGGGCTGACCAGTGCAGCGGTGCTGGATGTTCGCATCGAGCAGATGACCGAGACCGTGCGCTTCTACGTGGGCGGCGTGCGCGTGGCGGAACACAGCAAGGTGATCCCGCAGCAGTTTGATGAGATGGCTGCTGTGGTTGAGTTTGTCAACGCCGGCAGCGCGCCAGCCACCAGCACCACGGCCACGCTGGACTATGTGACCGGCAAGAACCACAACAAAGTGGAAGCGGGGATCTTCAGCGAGACTGAGCAGCTGATTGCCGCCAATGCGTTGATTGCCACACGCAGCTACAGCGTGGCCGGCGTCATTGCCGTCAACACCGACCTGATGGTGATTGACTGCCGCCAGGCCCGCACGGTCAGCCTGCAAGCGGTGGCGATAGGCACCACGGGCCGGCTGGACTTCTTTTTGACAAACGACCTGGCGCAGATCGGCACAGCTCAGCCCGCGTACCCCGTTGGCGGCGGCGCTGCTGTCACCACAACCACGGCGGCTGGGATGTGGCTGATACCGACCGGCGGGGCAGCGTTCCTGCGCGTTCGGCTGGGCGTGGCCACCACTGCGGGCACCACCACCCTGGCTGCCAGCGTAAGCCAGACGGCTCACCCCCTGCCGGCGCCAACCACGCAGCCCATCAGCGGCACGGTCACAGCCAGCGCCACAGCGGGAACCGCTGCCCAAGGCGCAACCGCGTCAGGCAACCCGGTGTTCACCGGCGGCGTGGCCAAGACCGCGCAGCCAACGGCACGCACTGACGGCCAGATGGTGGCCCCGCTGCTCAGCAAAGTGGGCCACGCCATCGGCATGGTCGGCCAGATCCGTGACCTGAACGACACCACCGCCCCCATCACGCTGACGGCCACGACCGAGACCACGCTGATCGCTGCGGTTGCTGCTGTCTTCAATGACATCTACAGCCTGACGCTCATCAACACCAGCGCCACAGGCGTGCGGGTGGACTTGCGCAGCGTCACTGCTGGCGCCGTGGTGGAGAGCTTCTGGTTGCCCCCAACCGCAACGCTGCTTGTCAACCCTGCCGTGCCCTACAAGCAGGCCACGGTGAACACCGCATGGACGGTGCAGCTCTCGGCTGCTGTGACTGATGTGCGGGTGTCTGCACGCAGTGTGCGCAACGTCTAAACCCCACTGACCGAGCCCGGCCATGCCCATAACCCTGCGTGCCCTGAACCTCGCGCCCACGGCGCGGGTTGCATGGCTGCAAAGCACCACCGCCGCCAAGCTGACGGCGGACGTGGGCGCGTTCACCCTGGCCGGGTTGGACGCGGGCCTGACCTACGCCGGGGCGGTGGTCACTGCACGCATCACCTGGCTGCAGGCCACCCAGCCGCCGCGCCTGGTGGCCGACGTGGGCGCGTTCGGCTTCACCGGCCTGGCCAACAGCTTCACCTACGGCGGCACGGCCGCTACCGCGCGTTTGACGTGGCTGCAGGCCAGCAGCGGCAGCGGCGCCTACCTGCTGGTGGCCAACCCGGGCAGCTTTGCCTACGCTGGGGCGCCTTCCTTCAGCGACTTCGAGATTTCGGCGCCGGGCACGGCCTTTGGCTTTGCTGGCATGCCGGCCAACCTGGTGAAAGGTGGCGCGCCGGTTGCGGCGGCCTTCACGTTGCTGGCCGACCCGGGCGCGTTCTTCTTTGGCGGCGTGGGTATCAACGTGCTACCCGGTCGCCGCAGTCTGGACCCGAACCTGGTTACCGCGGCGCGCCGCACCAACCTTGCCACCGGCCAGCGGCCCGCCAACATTGCACGGAGCTGACCCGCATGTCTCTCAAACTCATCACCCCACCCGCAGTGCTGGCCATCAGCCTGGCCGACATGAAGGTGGACCTTCGTGAAACCGGCACCGACAAAGACGCGCAGATTACCCGCCTGATTCGCGGCGCCACCGAGCGTGCCGAACACCAAACCGGCCGCGCCCTGCTTGAACAGGAGTGGGAGCTGATCATCGACGCATTCCCCGCCGGTGAGATAGAGCTGGCCAATCCGCCGGTCATGAGCATCACCAGCGTTAAATACATGGACGTGGCCGGCGCTGAGCAGACGCTTCTTAGCACCCAGTACACGCTGGACGCAGATTTGCTGCCCGGCTACCTGTTCCCGGCCTACGGCACCAGCTGGCCCGCCACCATGGACGTGGCCAACGCCGTGCGCGTGCGCTTCAAGTGCGGTTATGGCGTCACGGCGGCGGCGGTGCCTGCTGGCATCGTGGATTGGATTGCTTGCGAAGTGGTGACCCAGTTCGACAACCCAGACCAGGTAGCCATGGCCAAGGCCGACAGCTCTGGCGGCGGCCGGGCCAGCGGCCTGCTGGACCCATACCGCACTTACCTCTGAGCACACCATGCAGGCCGGCAAGCTCACCGAACTGATTACGCTGCAGGCGCCCAGCGTAGCTGTGGATAGCTTGGGTCAGCGTGTTGAGAGCTGGGGTACGGTGGCCGACGTCTGGGCCCGTGCGCAACCGCTGCGTGGGCGTGAGTTCTTTGCGGCGGGGCAGATCAACAGCGAGGCATCGGTGAAGTTCACCATCCGCTTCCGGGCTGGCGTTACGCCCAACATGCGCGTACTGTGGCGCGGCGTGCCGCATGCCATCGTGGCTGAGCCCATGGACGTGGACGGCCGGCGTGTGCAGATCGAACTGATGTGCAGCGCTGGCATGCGGGACGGCGCAGCATGATCAGCGCCAAGATCAGCGGTATTCCTGACCTGCGCGCGGCGCTGGCGGGCATCGTGCCCAAGCTGCGCCGCCGAGCACTGCGCAATGCGCTGGCCGCCGGTGCGCGGCTGGTGCAGCGCAGCGCGCGTGCTGCCACGCCGGTGCTGAACCCCAGCGCGCTGGCCGTGCGCAAGGGTTACCGCACGCCGGGCCTGGTGCGCAAGGCCATCAATGTGCGCACCAGCAAGGTGGCGCGGCGCCGTGGTGACGTGGGCGTGTTCGTGAACGTGCGGCCCGCCAAGCGCGGCGCGCGTGGTGCAAAGAACCCCAACGACCCGTTCTATTGGCGCTTTATCGAGTTCGGCACCGTAAATGGCACTCGGGCTTGGCAGTTCCTGCAGCGCAGCGCCAACGTGCTGCCGGCCGCGCTGGAAGTGTTCAAGAAGACCATTGGCCCGGCCATTGACAAGCTGAACAAGCCAAAGGCGCCCGCGCCATGAGCATCGAGACCGACTTCCGCGGCACCCTGGCCGGCCACGCGCCGCTGACAGTGCTGGTGGGCACGCGCATTGCGCAGGACGCCATTGCAGAAGGGGCCAAGGGCCCGCTGGTGGTCTTCAGCGCCCGCCACGACCTGACACTGGGCCTGGACAACACCGTGCTGGCAGACGCCTGCACGCTTGATGTGCAGTGTTGGGCCCCCACCGGTGCGCAAGCCGCTGCGGTGGCCGACGCCGTGACCGCAGCTGTGGGCACCGCACCAGCAGCCAGCGGCGCGGTGGTCACCGGCCGCGCCACCACGCACGACCCAGAGCTGGGTCTTGACGGCGTGCAGCTGACTGTGGAGTGGTGGGCATGAAACGCCCGCCACCTAACCCCGCCGAACGGCCCGCCACCCAGCGGGCCGTTTTGCTTTTGAACCCCGTTTCACCAACCCGCTGGCACCGCGCCGGCAACTGAAGAAGGAGCCATACCATGGCAAACGTCAAAGGGCGCGGCGTCCGCGTCGAAATCGCAGCAACCTACAGCGCCGCCAAAGTGGTGACCGCCGTAACCTTGGCCAACCCCGGTGTGGCTACCAGTGCGGCACACGCCATGGCCAACGACACGGTGGGCTACTGGTCCGGCGTGGCGGGCATGGCCCAGCTGGAAGGCCAGGCCACGCGCGTGAAGAACCAGGCCACCAACACGTTCGAGCTGCAGGGCCTGAACACCACCAACTACAGCGCCTTCGCCGCCGGCAACTTCACGCCGGTGGCTACCTGGGCCACGCTGTCGGAGGCCACCAGCTACAGCATCGGCGGCGGTGCGGCTGAGAAGCTGGACGTGACCCGCCTGATCGACATCACCAAGCAGGAAGAGCAAGGCCTGCTGCCGGTGTCCAACGTCAGCATGAACGTCATTGCGCAAGACACCCCCAGCGCCGCCATGCTGCTGCTGGAAAGCGCCGTGCAGACGCAGGGCGCGGTGGTGGTGCGCATCACGTTGCCCAACGGCGCCGTGCGCGTGTACCGCGCAGAGCCCAGCCTGCCGGGTGAAGACGTGCAGCAAGGCCAGGTGGGCACGGGCAGCCTGGACATGGCTGTGAAGGGCTTTGTGCTGAAGCTGGCAGCCTGACCGCATGGACGTCAAGACCCTGCTGGCCAAGATGGCCAGCCAGCGCGAGGTGTGGGTGGACTTGTCCGGTACGCGGCGGCTGCAGTACCGCCGCCCGCCCGAAGTAGAACTGCCCCGCCTGGCCGGCGGCGTGACGCTGGAGGTGGTGGTGCAGTACGCCTGCGGCTGGAGCGGCTTCACTGAGGCCGACCTGCTGGGCCCGGCCATTGGCAGCAACGACGAGGTGCCCTTCAGTGCAGAGCTGTGGGAGGCCTACGTGCGAGACCACGCCGGCGAGCTGCAGATTGCGGCCAAGCACATGGCGGAGACGGTGACCGCCTACCTGCTGCAACGGGACGCCGCGGCAAAAAACTCCGCGCCCTCCTCGACCTAGAGCCGGGCGTCGAGTATGAGGGCCAAGACCCACCCCGGGCCGAAGAGGGCGACCACGTCGCCTTCCGCGTGTTCAACCTGCTGGCAGACGGCAACGGTGCGCTGGACTGGCAAGGCCTGCCGCTCATCTGCGGCTGGCTGGGCGTGCAGGACGTGGAAGGCCTGATGCACCGCCTGGCGGTCATCAAGACCCACCGCAAACCAAAGGAAGACGATGGCACTGGCAACGCTCAGCATTGACCTGGTGGCGCAGTTGGCCAGCCTGCAGCAGGGCCTGGACAAGGCCGGGCGGCTGGCTGAGCAGCAGGCGGCCAAGATTGAAAGCACGTTCAACGGGCTGAAAGGTGCGGCGGCCGGCATTGGCACTGCGCTGGCCGGCGCGCTTTCGGTGGCTGGGCTGGTGGGCTTTTTCCGCGCCACGGTGGACGGCCTGGACCGGCTGAACGACCTGCGGGACGCCACGGGCGCAAGCATCGGCAACCTGAGCGCGCTGGAAGACATTGCAGCGCGCACGGGCACCACCATGGACACGGTGAGTGACACCGTGGTCAAACTCAACAAGACGCTGGGCGAGGCCAGCAAACCCGGCAGCGATGCGGCCAACGCGCTGGCCGCCATTGGCCTGAATGCCGAACAGTTGAAGCGGCTGGACCCTGCCGAGGCTTTGCGCCAGGTGGCGGTGGCGCTCAGTGGTTTTGCCGACGACGGGAACAAGGCGCGCATCGTGCAGGAGTTGTTCGGCAAGAGCATCCAGCAGGTGGCGCCGCTGCTGGGTGACTTGGCCAAGGCCGGTGAGCTGAACGCGACGGTCACGGCGCAGCAGGCGCAAGAGGCCGAGAAGTTCAACCAGCAGCTGGCGGTGCTGAAGAAGAACGCGGTGGACGCCGCGCGGTCGATCATTGGGGAATTGCTGCCGGCCATCAACAAGTTCGTGGCGGGCCTGGGTGCCATCGGCCAGCTGCGCCAGGGCATAGGCCTGGGAGGTATCGCAAGCGAAGTGCTCAAGGGCAACAGCTTTGCGCAGGCCAGCGATGGCCTGGCCTTCTACACGGAAAAGCTGAAAGAGCTGCAAAAGAGCCGCGACGAGTTTGTCAACTCCCGCGGGTTTGCGCCGACGCGCGCAGCTGGCATTGCCGATGTGGACAAGGAAATCAGCAAAGTCCAGGAACTGCAGACCTACTACAAGCAGCTGGCCACCATCCAGAACGGCGCAGGGCGTCCGGCCAATGAAGGCGGCGGCGGTTTGCGCAGCAGGGATTTGCCCGACCTGCCCACCGGCAAGACCCCACGGGTGGCATCGCCGCGCGAGCGCGCGCTGGTGACCAGCGGCCTGACCCCGGCCGCACTAGACGCGCTGAAGGCCCTGGAGCAAACCGACGCGGCCAAGATCGCCGCACTGTCTGCTGCGCTGGATGAGCTGTTTGCCATCCGATCGGGCGGCGCGGGCACGGGCCCAGAGGTTGACGCCGCCATCGAGAAGCTGCGCGACGACCTTGAAAAGCTCAACCCTGCCGCGCAGGCTGCTGCTGCGGCCAAGAAGCAGCTGAACGACATTCTGGAACAGACGCCCAGCGCGCAGTTGGGGCAGGTGCTGTTGGACGTAGACCTGCTCAACAAAGCCTTTGCAGACGGCAAGATCACCGTGGAGCTGTGGGCGGAGGCGGTGAAGGTCAGCGTGGGCCGGCTGCCCAAAGAGGCCGAAGAGCCGCTGGAAAAACTGGACGAGCTGACGCGCCAGGCGGTGAGCAACATTCAGGACGCACTGGGCGACACCGTGCTGGCCACGCTTGACGGCAAATTCGACAGCATTGAAAAGCTGTGGGGCAACATGCTCAAACGGCTGGTGGCCCAGGCGGTGGCGGCGCAGCTGGGCAAGTCTTTGCTGGGTGAAGACTTCGGCAAGACCGGGCAACTTGGCGGCGCTGCTGGGTCTTTCGTCGACTTCCTGAAAGGCCTGGGCGGCGGTGCTCGCGCCAGTGGCGGACCGGTGTACACCGGGAGGCCCTACCTGGTGGGCGAAAAGGGCCCGGAGGTCATCGTGCCCAACGGCGCCGGCACGGTGCTACCCAACGGCACACGCATGGCCGCAGGCGGTGGCGGCGTCACGCTGAACGTCAACGTGCAGGGCGATGCCAGCGAAAACACCGTTCGCCTGATTCAGGGCGCCCTTGCCAACTTTGAAGCGCGGATGATGTCGCGTTCCCGGGGAGCCTGACCCATGGCCATCATTGACTGGCCCACAGACAGGGCCTTCCAGGGCGCCCAGTTCAGCCTGGGGCTGGACGTGAGCGAAAGCACCAGCACCGGCTTTCTTACCGGCAACCGCACACGGCGTAGCAACCTGGTGGACCGTTTGACCGGCATGCTGACTCTGCCGCCGTGCTTCGACCGCAGAGGCGGTGCCGTCCGTGAGGCCTTCATGATGGGTTGGCGCAGCAATGGTGACTGGGTGCGCATGGGTATGCCGCACCGTAGGCGCCCATATGGCACCTTGGCTGGTGCACCTGTGGTTGCCAGTGCCGTGGCTGCTGGCGCGCGAAGCATCACCCTGAAGGATGGCAACGGGCTGAACCTCTTGATCAACCCAAGTTTTGAGCGGGTTGCTCTGGCGCCTTGGACCGTGACCGGCGGGACAGTGGCCGCCGTGCGGTCTGTAGATACGGCGTTTGTGCAGACGTACAGCGTAAAGCTGGATAACAGCACCGCCGGTGCTGGGCACTATTTGGGCCAGTTGGTGCCGTGCCGCCCTTCTACGCAGTACACGTTGGCGGCCTTCGTGCGCAACAACGGCATTACGGCCAGCGCCTTGGATGACCGCTCGATTTCCATTTCAGACCTGCCGCTGGTGGCTTATGCGCAGGACGCCACCCTGACCACCAGCCACCCGCTGTTTACATGGACACTGAAGCAGGTGTCCATCACCACCGGGCCTTCAGCAACGCATCTGGATGTGCGGCTGTACAGCCCACAAGGTACGGTCTATTGGGACGCTGTGCAGCTCACCGAGGGATCAATCTTGCCCTTCTTTGAAGAGGCCCCAACACTGCTGGGCGGCGACTGCTTTGGCATCGGTGGCAACCTGCTCATAACGAGCTTTGCTGGCGCAGTCAGAAACGCCACCACCGACTTCCTGGACGTGCCGCTGGCCACACCGGTCCAACGCGCCATTGCTGCAGGCGCAACAGTGGCATGGAACGCGCCCACGGGCTTGTGGGAACTTGATGCTGACGGCTTGCAGCTGGACTACAGCGCGCCCTCATTGCAGGCTGGGTTTGCCATTCCACTGCGCCAGGTGATTGCATGAGGACGGTCAACGGCACCGCCACAGCCCTGCGCGCCCGCCGCCTTGCTGGTGAAAAGATACCCCAGGTGCCGCTGGTGCATCTGGCCATCACCGCAGCGCCGCAGCGGTGGGCTCTTTGCGCTGTGCCTCTGGTTTGGGGTGGCTACACCTGGGAGCCGCTGGACGTTGCCATTGGATCAGTAACAGACTCAGTCCAGCAGGCAGATGGCATCAAGCTAACCCTGCCAGCCGTCACCCCCGCGCAGCTGGCCTTGGCCGCGCAAGACCTGGAAGGCTCGCCGGTCAGTGTCTACTTGGCCGACGTTGACCCAGACAGCGCATCAGTGGCTGACGCCGTGCAGGTGTGGGCCGGCGAGCTTGACCAGCCCGGTTGGCAGGATGGGCTTACCGCTTTGGCGCACTTCCGCGCGGATCCAGCCTCAGTGCTTGCGCTGCGCGACCGCGTCAGCCGCTACACCAACGACGAGCAGCAGCGCCTGTTTGCGGGCGACACGAGCCTGGACGTCGACCCAATGACCGATGCTGCGCCGTTTGTGTGGCCGGCAGCCAGCTACTTCAAGGTTTGAGCCATGTCACTCCGGCCTAAGCGCGGCCCTGGCAGTAATGTAGGCAGCGACCTACGCATTGGCATTGCGTTTGTAGTCAGCTATTTCACCGGGCGCTGGGAGATATTTGCGTCGCAGATTTCGTCCGAGGCTCAGCGTGAACGCGCCAAGATCAAGAAGGAAAAAGCGCGCCGAGAGTACAACGAGCAGCTTAAAGACCGGCTTGAAATGTTCGATCCAGAGGCTGACGCGCCGCGGACGCTGGTGCTGGGCCGGGTGCGCTACGTTGAAGGCGTGCGCAGGCGCTGGACAAGCGGCGAAAACAGTGAGCGCCTGACCATGATCGTGTCCTTTGCCGGACACGAGATTGACGCGTTTGAGAGCTGGTATCTTGACGACCAGCCTGTAACGCTGGACGGCAGCGGTTGGGTGCAGCAAGAGCCATGGGGCAAGATTGTCCCCACGCAAATGTTCGCATCTGGCACATTGGACGGCAGCGGCGCGGCAACCATTGCGCTGAGTGTGGCGCCCCTTGGCGGGTATCCGGTTTTTGCCACAACCGCGGTCGGTGTCGGTCAAGACATGACGCAGACACCGGCAACGGTTGTGGTCTCTGGAACGGCCGCAAACGTCAGTGCAGGAATCCCTGGTGCGCCGGTAACTGTCGTTTACACGGTTGGCGTCTCAACAAGCCGCGTGAGAATCAGGCCGTACCTTGGCACAAGCGGGCAGAACGTTGGCGCCGCCTTGGCCGCTGAGTACCCGGGCAAGATCACCGCCACCGACAAGTTCGCGGGCATAGCGCTTGCGGTCGTTGATCTCATCTATGACCCGGACGTCTTCCCGCAGGGTCGGCCCAACATCACCGCTGTTTTCCGTGGCGCCAAGTGCCTGGACCCGCGCACAGGCACAACCGTGTGGACCGAAAACCCGGCGCTGCACGCTTACGAATACGCCAGGTGGGCTTCAGGCTGGGCGCTGACTGACGCAAGTATTCGCGTGTCAGACGTCATTGCGGCAGCCAATGCGTGCGACGTGTCGACGACCTTCACGCTGACCGCAACAGGTGGCGGAACAACGACGGTCACCATGCCCCGCTTCCGCAGCGGCACCACCATCAGCGCCGCGGCTGATCATGCCGATGCAATGGGCAGGATCGTGGAGGCCATGGCCGGCGCGGTCGGCTGGTCAGGAGGCATCTGGCGGCTGCGAGCTGGGACGTTAGGCGGCGCGGTCGCAACGATCACCGAGGACTGGCTGGTGCAGGACACACGCAACGGCCAGGCCACGGACGACCCAGTCATCACAGCGGTGCAGACGGTGCCGCGGGTTTACCGTTACAACCGCGTCACGGGCAGTTGCGTGGACCCTGCGCAGCGTTACCAGGTCTTGCCGTTTCCCGCCATTGAGGACGCCGTGCTGGTGGCCGACAAAGGGCGCCGCCCGCTGGAAGTGCGTTTTGAGTCGGTCACGCACATCGCGCACGCGCAACACCTGGCCAGCATCATCATCCGGCAGGCTCAAGCCGGGCTGAGGCTGGAGATGACACTTGGCGAGCAGGCGGCAGAGCTTGAGCTTTTCGACGTTGTTGAAGTGACGTTGCCAAAGTACGGTTACAGCGCCAAACCGTTTGAAGTTGTCGGCTGGGAGTGGGGGCAGCGTGGTCCCTACAAAGTGCAGTTGGCTGAGATTTCTGCGGCCATGTTCACCGTGCAATCACCGCTGACTGGCCGCGACCCGGCGCCGGACAGCAACCTGCGTGCGCCATGGGACGTTGAGCAGGTGACCGGCGTGTCCGTCGCCAGCGGCACCACCGCGCAGACAGACGGCAGCATCATCAGCCGGACAGTGGTGTCTTGGGACCCTGTTGCCGGGCAGAACATCCGGCAGGGCGGGCAAATTGAAGTCCAGTATGCAGAAGCCACCGGCACGCTGCCAACTGGCGATTGGCCGTCCTGGGTGGAGTCAGGCACTGCCACAAAGGCGGTGATCCCTGGCTTGCTTGGCGGGCGTCATTACCTGTTCCGCGTGCGGGCTCTGCAGCCGCCGCCGGTGCAGGTGCGCGGGCAGTGGAGCGCGCCAATCGTGCGGCATTTGGTTAGCGCGCGGCCCACTGTCACCACGGCCGGGATTGCGGCCAATGCGGCAACCGAGGTCTTCACGGCCTACGACGCGGGGCCATTCACCCGCAGCAACCTAGGATAACGCCATGCCAACCGGAGCCGGGAGCGGCGCCGTCCACAGCGTGACCTTCACCCCAGTGGTGGCCGGCCGTTTGGTGGTCACCGTGACCTTCGAGGCTGAAGGAACCAGCGGCAGTTCGTGGGGGTCTTCCTACCGCGCCCGCGCTTTCATGACGCAAAGCGGAACTACCACGCATGGCGACGTGAGCAGCTTGGACACCACCAGAGGCCACTACACCGTGCGTGGGGTGTTTGACGTCACTGCTGGCGCTGCCGTTGAGTGCGGTCTGTGGGGGTTGATCAGCGGTGCTGTGAGTGCCACCTTCTACAACATCAACGTCAGCGCCGAACTGATCAAGCGTTAGGCAGGACAAAGAGGCGCGACCATGAAAGTGCATATTCAACCGGACAAGATCCTGCACTACTCCGCAGGCGGCGGCTGCGCGCTGGCGGGCATCTTGCTGGCGCTGTTGGCCCAACCGCTTGGGCTGAGCGCATCGCCGCTGCTTGCAGGCCTGCTGGTGTGCTTCATGGCCGCCATTGGCCGCGAGGCCTGGAACCAGCGCCAGGGCGGCTTATTCGACTGGCGGGACATCGCTGCAACCCTAGCCGGAGCGCTGCCAGTGCTGGGCGCTTTCTGGCTTGGCGGCCCAGGGTGAGCGCTGCCACATAACCTACCAAATGAGGAACCACATGAAAACACTCCGCACATGGATCGCTGACCTTCTTGAGAAGGCTGCGGGCGGCATCAGGCCACAAGGCGGCGGCGGGCCGCCCCCAGTGAAGTAGGGGGCGTGATGTGGCGGAAGACCAGAAGCCCAAGCGTCCCGCGTGGACAGAAAGCGACCGAGCCCACCTCGATGAGTTGCTGTCTGAGCGCGCGTTTGAGGAAAAACTGCGGGCCAGGCGTAAGGCGGCTATTGACTCTGCAAAGGCCTGGGCTACGTGGGTCATCACCATGGCGGCAGCCGTCAGCCTTCTAAAAGATTGGGCGGCGGCAACATGGAAGCAACTTATCACCTGGGCGGCGGGGCCCTAAGCATGGCGACAAAACTGAACGACTGGCTGATTCGGTTTGTGTGGGTGGCGCAGATCATGTTTGTCGTGATCGTTGTGGGTGTGATTGCGTCCGCTATGGACAGGAAGCCACCTTTCAGTATCCAGGAGCACCCGCTGATTGAGGCAAGGGCCGGTGAGCTGGTGTCGGTCGATGTGCCGGTGACGCGCGACCTATCGCGCCACTGTGATGCAGAGATTGACCGTTACCTATTCGACTCAGCGGGCGCCCGTTTTGACCTGGCATCGGGTCTGTTTGCCTCGGACGCCATGATTAGGCAGATTGAGGAAAAGACCCCGGGCAGACTGAGATTCAGCCTGCAACTGCCGCCCGCTGCGACAGCAGAGAACCCGGCCGGTATCGCGCCAGGGGACGCGCGCTTTGTGAACGAGTTGCGCTATGTGTGCAGTAAGGGCCACAGGTTTTGGCCGATCAACGTACACACAGAAATCGTGATCCGCGTGCTTCCATGAAAGCGCTTGGCCTGCTGGCGTTGCTGGTTGCGTTGCACTACGGCTACGCCATCTGCGACCCAGAAGACCGGGCGCAGGCCTGGAACATGGCCGGCGCTGTGGCGCGGGCTGCGCTTCTGGTTGCGCTGGCGTGGAAGTGGCGCGGCCCTGTGCTGCTTGTTGTGGCGTGGTGGCTTGCTGAAGAGGCCATGGTTGCGGGGTGCAGCGCGGCCTACATCGTCAAGCCATGGGTGGTGGCTGCGGGGCAGGATCAATGCTCCGCGCTGCTGCATTTCGACCTGGCAAAACTTGGCGCGGCAGTGATTCTTTCGCTGCTTGCATTTACCTGTGTCCGGCGCCAGTCACCTGATTAGGTGTGCAGGTTACAAACCGTTGTCAAGAGGCAAAAATGCAAATCCATGAAGCAATCCATCATCAAGACAGCCCGCGCAAGTTGGACGAGCGTCTGCATTTGCGTGGCGGTGGCGTTGGCGTTTGCTGGCCTGTGGCTGGAGTTCTGGGGGTGGCTGTTTTCACCTTGATGGGGCAGCCATGAATCTGTCCCAGCACTTCACCCTTGACGAGTTCACTATCAGCAACGAGGCCGCGCGCCGCGGCATCAGCAACGACCCGCCTGCGGCGCTGCTGCCGGTGCTGAAGCGCACCGCGCTGGGCATGGAGACCGTGCGTGTGCGACTGGGGGGCATGCCCATTCTCATCAGCAGCGGCTTTCGTAGCCTGGCGCTCAACCGTGCGCTTGGCAGCAAAGACACCAGCCAGCACGTCAAAGGCGAGGCGGTGGACTTCATCTGCCCGCGCTTTGGCAGCCCGGCCAACATCGTGGCCACGCTGAAAGACAGCGATGTGCCATTTGACCAGCTCATTCTGGAGTTTGCCCAGCAAGGCCGCGGCTGGGTGCATGTGAGCTTTGCGGCAAGCCCAAGGCGGCAGGCCTTTGCGCTTGATGAGCGCGGCGTGCAACCGCTGTTTGCTTGAGGGGGGCACCATGGACTGGAAAGACGTAGGCGCGTGGATCAAAGACAACGCTGGCGCAGGCGCGGCCCTGGTTGGCAGTCTGCTGACCGGAAACATCCCGGGCGCTGTGGCTGCTGGTGTTTCCCTGGTCAGCGGTGCCACGGGTGAAGCAACCCCAGACAAAGCGCTGCTGGCGTTGCAAGGCGACCCGGCCACGGTGCTGAAGCTGCGCGAGCTTGCCCTGCAAGATGAAGCCAGCATTCGTGAGCACATCAGGGCCATGGAGGAACTGCGGCTCAAGGATCTGGCAGCCGAGCACCATGAAACGCAGGAGACCGTCAGGGCTGGCGATAAGGCCGAGGATAGGCTGGTGCGCTGGACCAGGCCCCTGCAGTCGTGGGCATCGCTTCTTGCGGCGATTGGCTACGGTTTGCTGTCCAAGTCCCCCAGCCTGGAGCTGTTGGCCCTGCTGCTGGCCTTGCCTTGGGCCTACGCCGGGCTGAGGCAGATCGGCAAGGGCATGGACACGGTCGCGGCGGCGAAGGCTGCGAAGTAGGCACGCGAAAAGTGTGCGGGGATTTCTGCCAGAACTGGTGCGTTTGGGGCCCTTTACGCGCCACCCGCGCTGGCGCCTGCGCCTATGAAGCGGGCCCAGCGCAAGGTGCGCGCCTCGGATTCGAAATCCGGCGTACAGTTTTTGCTGTACCGAGGGTTCGAATCCCTCTCTCTCCGCCAAATGTGCGGGGTTATCTGCCAGAAGTTCGCCGGCCGATAGCCCCCACGGCTGCAGCCAAGGTGCCGGCCGTCAGGTGGCTGTAGCGGTCTGTTGAGCGCGCATCGCGGTGGCCCAGCACCTTGCCCACCGTGTGCAGGGACACGCCGGCATTGATCATCTGGCTGGCTGTGCTGTGCCGCAAGTCGTGGAAGTGGACGTGGCCCAGGCCCACCCTGGCGCGGGCGCGTTCCCAAGCCTTCTGAACAGTGCGCTTCTTCTCCACCAGCGGCAGGTGGGGCAGCAGGTGCCTGATGCGTGGGTGCACGGGCACTGCTCGAACGTCGCCATTCTTGGTGTCGCGCAGCAGTAGCACGTCGCCCACGGGTTCTGCGCGCTGGATCTCACCCAGCCTCAGCCCTGCATAGAACGCCACGCGGATGGCGATCTGCGTGCCCCAGCTGGTGCACGCGCGGCATACCTGCAGCATCTGCTTGCGGTCGATGTAGGTGTGCCTGGCGTTGTTGACGCTGGGCAGCTGCATCTGTGCCGTGGGGTCGTGGTCGACCAGCTTGTGCTTCTTCCAGGCCCACCGTGCAGCAGCCTTGAGCAGCGCCAGCCGGTTGCGGGCCGTCGACAAGCTCAGCGTGTGCTCAGGTAGGCCGCCGGCCACTGCTGCAACCACGCGGTTGTCCACCACTGCCGCCGCGACCTTGGAAAGCTCAGACATCCGCCTGCCTGTGTAGGCCCAGGAAATGGCCGCCAGGTGCTCAGAGGCGGCACGGTGTGACTTCAGGTGCGTCTTGTCCCGCAGGTACAGCAGCACGGCCTCGCTTATCAGGGGGTCGCGCTGCTGGACACCAGTTGCAATGGCGTAGAGCCGGGCGACTTCCTTGACGTCGAAGGCGTCTGCTTGGGCTTGAGTCCAGCCCTTCGGAAGTAACCGAGAAGGGCGGAATCGTCGGCCGTCGATAACGCGGTCGAACTCAAAGCGCCATCGCTTGTTGCGGGAGTCCCAGCGGATCGGCATGCTTGTTTGTAGGCTTCCACGTCAGCGGGCTCGTAGCGTACCGCACCACGGCCACGGCCCAGGTGGTAGCGCGGCAGCTCATTTAGGGGGATGTCATACACGGCGCGCTGGCTGATGCTCAGCAGGCTGGCGACTTGGGCGGCGGTCAGCACGTCAACTTATCCAGAGGGCTGCGAACGCCCGCCACGCCCGTGTTGGCCACATGGGTGTAAATCATGGTCGTGCTGACGTCCGAATGGCCCAGCAGTTCCTGAATGGTGCGGATGTCTTGCCCGCCTTCCAGCAGGTGCGTGGCAAAGCTGTGGCGCAGGGTGTGTGAGGTGACGTGCTTGGTGATGCCCGCGCGCTTTGCTGCGTTTGACAGGGTGCGGTTCAGCGTCTTTTCATGCAGGTGGTGGCGCCGCACGCTGCCTGTGCGCGGGCAGGTGCTGTAGTCATCCGCAGCAAAGACCCACTGCCAGGCCCATTCCCGCGGCGCGTTGGGGTACTTCTGCGCTAGGGCGTGTGGTAGCTCCACGTCGACCATGCCGCGCATGGTGTCCAGTGCGTGCATCTGAGCGCGCTTGGCCAGCTGCGCGCGGAGACCGCTCTCCAGTGATGCGGGCAGCATGGTGGTGCGGTCTTTGCCGCCTTTGCCGTCTCTGATGGTGATGACGCGACGGTCAAAGTCCAGATCCTGCACGCGCAGGCGCAGCACGTCGCTGCGGCGCATGCCTGTGCCGTAGGTCAGCGCCACGGCCAGGCCCGCGCTGGTGCGCGGCAGTTTCTCCAGCACTGCTCGCATTTCCGGCTGGCTGAGCACGCGCGGCAAGTGCTTGGGTTGCTTGGCCCGGGTGACGTTGTCCAGCCACGGCAGCTGCATGCCCAGCACTTGCTTGTAGAGGAACAGGATGGCGGCCAGGGCTTGCCGCTGCGTGCTGGCGGCTACGTTGCGTTCGGTGGCCAAGTGGGAAAGCCAGGCCTCGACGCGGTCACCGCCCAGCGTGGCTGGATGCTTGAGGCCTGCCCAGCGCACGAACTGCCGATACCACCGGACATAGCTCCGCTCAGTGGCCGGGCTGTAGTGGCGCACGCGGCAGGCATCGCGGATCTGGTCCTCCAGCTTCGCGGGCTTGGTTTGGGTGGTGTTACCGGACATGGTTGGCGTTATCAGACAGGGGGTGTCCGAGAATTCACGTTAAACCGCGTTGCCACCAGGCCGGCCCGCCAGCGCAGCGCGCTCGTCGGCAGTCAGGTGGTAGTGGTCCCACGGGTCCAGTTCACGCGGCGTGCGCCAGTCATAGCAGGGCCTGCCGCCGCTCACGATCCGGCCTATGGGCTTGCCCTGCCAGTCGCGGGCCATGCGCTGCACACGAATCTGCACGCCGTGCGTCTTTGTCGTGCGGCGGTCGCCTGCCTTCGGCTGCTTTCGTGGTGCGCCATAAGCCACGCGCACACTGGTCACGCGCGGTTTAACCCGCTGGTCAACCGGACCCGCGTCGGCGGCCGGCAGTGTCTCGTCTTCGCGCATGGTCAGCGCCTCCTTGGTCCGGTTACCAGCACGTTCGGCTTCAATCCCACCGGTCCAGCCTGTAGTCCAGCGACCGCCCGGCGCTCCAAACGCGCACCGTGGCGTTCCAAGACTTGTCGCCCTTGGTCAGCATTACGCCGGCAGCGTGCGGCTCCTTCATGCCTTCAATGCTGGCGCCGCGCGAGTAGGCTTCCAGCACCGAACGGATGCCGTGGAACTCCGCCTTCAGGATCTCCGGGAACAGTGCCGCGCCAGCAATGCGGCTCTCGCGCGCATCGGCAATGACGAACATCACGCCCGCGCCTTGGTGCTCGTGGCCACCGCCCCACATGGAAGGCTTGAGCGTCACCGCCGCCACCTCGTGGAACTGGCCGCCGCTCAAGCCGAACTGCGAGGCCGACGATCCGCCATTCCAGAAGTACCACGACACCGGGTTGCGCGCGTCCTCGCGGTCCCATTGCAAGATGGGCGGCGCCTCGGCGTTCGCGGCCGTCACAAGCGCGGTGTAGCTGCCGTGGCTCGGAGCCAGGAACTCGATGCGCTCGGCGCTCGGCAGCACGGTGCGCTGGAACTTGTCCCAGGTCATCGTCTGCGCCGGGATGCTCATGTTCGGCGCCTCGGCCCCCTTCGGCTTCAGGTGCCCAAACACGCCACCGGCCGGCGCTTCGTCCTTCTTCGGAGTCGGGCGCCACAGTGCCTGCAACTCGTCCACCCGGGCAAAGCGCCGCGCCAACGCGCCAGCCGCGCCAAGCTGCTGCATCACCTTCTAGGCCGCCGCGATGGCGCCAGCGGTCGGCGCGGCTTGCGGGCGCTGGTAAGCCAGCGGGCGCATCTTGGCCGCGAAGGCCCGCGACACGTCGCCGAAGTCCTTGCCCGCTGCAATGTCCTCCAGTAGCGTGCCAATCATGCTGCTGCGCGGGTGGCAGAAGCCGGCCGGTGCCGTGGCAATCGCCCGCCAGACCGCATTGGCCTTGCCGGCGCCGTGCGCAGCGGCGCGGGCAACGTGCAGCGCGTGCAGCCACTCGGCCTGGCCCAGCACCTTCTCGCTGCGGTACAGCGCTTCGGTCTTCAGCAGCGTCAGCGCGGTTTCAAGGTGCGGCTGCGTGAACTCGTTCAGCGCGTGCATCACGGTCTTGAAGTCCTCGCGCTTCTCGGCCATCGCCTGGCCTGCGGTCTGCGTGGCGCGCTTGAACACCATTCCCGTAGCCGGCCGCACGGCCAGGTGGTGCCACACGCCAGTCTCGGGCGTGCCCCACACGACATCGGACGATAGAAACACGCCCGTCACTTTGGCGCGGCGCACGGCCTTCGCCATCGCAGCCAGTGCCGGGCGGTAGGCTTCGGGCGCGTCGTCTTCGTGCCACATGGCCGGCGCCACCATGCCGTCATCACCAATGGTCGCCAGGGCGCCGAAGCGCTCCACGAACTGCCGGCAGGCGTGGCAGTTGTGGTACTGCCGCTCGGTCGGGTCGGCAAAGGTGCCGAGGTACAGGCCCCACAGGTCTTCGGCGTCAGTCGTGAACAGCGGCTTTGTCCCATTGGCGCAGTTCGCCAGAAAGCGTGCGTTCACGCGGCCCAAGAAGGCGTCATAGTCGCCGTCGTGGTGGTTGCCTACTACGGCACCTTCAGATACTTGAGTGTTCATCGTTGCTCCAGTTGTGCCGCGCTCATGGCGGCGGGTTGAAATCTTCTCGCTTCGGAACCAGAAGCCGAACAAGCAATTCAAGCCGACGCCTGACGGCGCGGCTTAATTGCAACGTTAGGGCTCTCTTCGTCGGGCGGGCTGTAGTCCCACTTCGCAATCAGCGCCATCGCTTGCGGCGGCAGTGGGTTCGCCACCAGCTCAGCCCGAGCACGCACCCAGCCTGCACACAGCTTTCCGTCGAGCGGGCTGTGGCACTGGAACGGCTTGCCCTCGGCAGCAGACTTCAGGAAATCCATTTGCGTCTGCAGGCATCCGTTCGGCACGCTTCCCGGCTGGCAGGCGCAGG
>JAYJME010000193.1:0-30698 GCA_036873775.1 Costaria costata | reverse complement strand
CGTACTCCGTCCCGGCATAGTAGGGATGCGAGGGTCTATGGTCATACGACTACGGCCGCGAATGATATGAGTACACACCACCTTTGTGGAGCTCTTTACCCCCCCCCCTCCCGAAGAAAGCCTGGCCTTGAGCAATCATAAAGACCCATGCTACGATAGAGGTGCACCATACCACTGTTCTGAGGCTGTTCACGTTAGGAGCTCCATACCAAACCAGAAATCTGTTTTTGAGTAAACTGTAAGGGCGGCCCGATGGACAAACCATGGACCAGGCATACACAATATATATATATATATTACAAAACAAGAATGACATTCCGACCGTTTTGGGTTAAGGAGCCCCGTCATTCAGAAACAAAAACAGCCAAAAAGTACGACCTCTTGATCGTAGCACGCGTCTAAACAGGCAACCGTGATGAACAAACCCATGGTCTACTGTAGACACACGCAACGATAGGGGTGTTATTCCATGTTTTTTCGAAGGTTTCCCCACTTGAGGGGGCTCTATATACCTCATCCAAAACCCACCTGTTTTTGTATAATAGTGTGAGTTTTTTAAAGGTTATACAACCGGCTGTTATTGCGAACCAACCATGATTATGGCATGATCCCGACGGTTTTACGGGGTATATAAGGAGCTTCCGACCCATGCTACGATAGACGTGTTGTTCCATGATGTTGTTTTCTGAGGCTCCTTAGTTTAGGAGCTCTGTACTTCAGCCCAAACTGAGTTTGAGTAAACTAAAAGAGCAGCCCGATTAACGAACGCATGACCTAGGTATACACATAAAAAATATTGCAAAAAATGAAATGGCATCCCGACGATTTTGGGTTCAGGAGACCCGTCATCCCGAAACAAAAACGCCAAAACATGGAACAACACCTCTGTCGTAGCACGCGTCTCCCGTCGTTCAGAAAAGGTGTTGCCCACGACCCGTGCTACGATAGAGGTGCACCATTGTTTTTTCTGAGGCTATGCACATTAGGAGCTCCATACCACACCCGGAGACTGTTTTCGAGTAAACTGGAAGGGCAGCCCGATGCCCAAACCCATGGGACTAGGCATTAAAAAAACCAGGTTACTAAACAAGAATTATTTTTTCGGACGGTTTAGGGTTAAGGAGTCCCGTTATTCAGAAACAAAAATGCCCAAAAATTGCAACCTCTATCGTAGCACGCATCCCACGAGGTGCTACCTCTATCGTAGCACGCGTCCGTGGGTGTATGACGGAAAGCATCGCACAAAGACGCGTGCTACGATCTAGAGGTTGCACTTTTGTTTTTTTTGTTTGTTTTGGTTCTGAATGACGGGGCTCCTTAACCCAAAATCGTCGGAATGCTATTCGTGTGTAGCAATATGTTTTTTTTTTTAAAGTTCCTAGTCCAGAGGGTTTTGCTCATCGGACTCTGTGCCCTTTCAGCTTACTCAAAAACACTTTTCGGGTCGTGTGATATGGAGCTCCTTAAGTGAGGAGCCTCAGAAACTAAATGGTGCACCTCTATCGTAGCATGGGTCGTAAACGGATAATGATTTTGGGTAGTTCTGTTCGGTAGAGGAGGACCTTCAGGCAGAAACAAAGAACTCCAAAAAGTGCTACGCCTATCGTTAGCATGCATCTCCAGCGCAGCATCAACTGCCGACACTGACCAAGGGGACGATGAGGCCACCACCACCGCGGTACTGTCGGGGAGTGCCGCTTATGAGCTTAGCATCTGGGGACGGCTCCCCACGACAGTACGGGGCCGAGGCCGGGGCCAGAGCCAACGCCTAGAGGGGGGACCAACCTGCGGAGCATCGCGGCTAAGGATAGACCGAGATATCGGAGACGCACTTCTTACGGCAAGCGTACGACGAGTGGCCATAGTCTGGAAGTGCGTTTGAAGAGTACATCCTCGACCACAGAGAACGCAACGGCCTTGATGGCTGAACGGTCATGATGGCTGAAGGGTCTGCGGAGGACATAGGGGAGATGGAAGCGTGCGCGTGCCGAGTGGGCTCCCAGTACACCTAGAACCGCGGACGTATGCTTCGACAGAGGTATCGCTCTTTGGCACAACGTTTCTGACTGGAAGGACTCCTTAACCTAGGAGCTACACGACACGATATCGCTGCGATACCGTCCGTGTTTTTACGATTACCGTTGATTTCGTCGATTAATATCTTCGGTCTGCGCCTTGTTCAGGTTTTGAAACGTCAGTGTCTAAAGGGTGGGGGTGTCGAGTTTCTTAAGTTGAGGAGCCTCAGAAAAAACATGGAACAGCACTCACTACCGTAGCACCTGTCCGCCCCCGACGCCGTGCTACGATAGAGGTGTTGTTCCATGTTTTGGCTTTTTTGGTTCTGAACGATGGAGTCTCTTAACCCAAAATCGTCAGGGTGTCCTTCTTGTGTTCCCATTTGACTGGTTTGTATACCTAGCAGGTCATGTGTTTTTTAATCGGGTTGCACTTTTGGTTGGCTCAAAACCAGTATGTGGGTGAAGTACAGAGCTCCTAACGTGAGGAGAGCGCTCAGAAAAAACCGGTGCACCTCTATCGTAGCACGCCCCCCCCCCGCAGTCCGTAGTCCAGAGCGGCGGGGCGGCAAAAGGTCGTTGGACGGTCACAAAACGACCGCAATTTACGAAGCTCCGGCACCGCTGCAAGGGCGGAAATCAGCAGTAGGCGCGAAGTGGGTGTTTATCGACTAGACGACAGGAGAAGGACGATATCTTCGACAAACCAGGCGCTGAATATGATAGGGGCTTGATCAACTCCGGAGAAGGTTATCGGTGGGGGGGCGAAATTGAGCCCAAAGGCGCTTGTTTTTTCTCGTTTAGAATGGATAGACCACTGAAGCACTAGCACTCAATCTGTGGTCAATCCAATAGAAACAAAACAGCAGGTCCCAGCAGTAGATTGTTCGAAGCCGTTGACACATCGGACATACTGGTATCACATTTTCTCGTTAGATGATGGCTTTCAGGGCGGATATATCCTTCCGATCTGTACCAATCAGGATCTAGTTCATATTGCCGGCAGCCCGACCCAACCCGTGATTAGAGTTAACCTGCTGACCCGACCAGACCCGACCCGACCAGACCCGACCCGACCAGACCCGGCCCGGACCAGAACAAACCCGCGAGGTTTGACCCGACCGTATTAGCTACACGACGTATTGGCAGGGGTCTTGTGTTATCCCCCGCCAAGCCGAGTGAGCCAGAAACATTTTGTTTTCTGCTTTCCCGAGTTATTGCAGCGTGTCTTGAGACGACGGACTTGAGTTTGGCGATGAGTCAAAATAGTTGCTCAGCGAAGGAGCGCTGCTACGAGTCAGAAACAAACTGACCAAAAGAATGCTACCCCTATCGACGCGTGCTACAATAGAGGTTGTCACTTTTTGCCTTTTTTGTTTCTGAATGACGGGGCGCTTCTTAACCCAAGATCGTCGGGGCGTCATTCTTATTCTGCAATTTTATACTGTACCTAGGTAATGGATTTTGTAATCGGGTTCTTGCACTTTTAGTTTACTCATAATCAGTTCGTGGGCAGAGCGCCGAAAGTGAGCAGCCTCCGAAAGAAGCTGCTGCACCCTCTATCGTAGCACGTGTCTAGCGTGTAGCACGCCTCGAAGGGAGCTCAAACGAGAATGGCTTGGTTTCTTACTTGGGGAACCTCGCCAGTCAGGTTCTGGCCAAAATCGTGTTTCACGTGCCGCTATCGTAGCATCCGTCAAACATGTTATATTGATATTTTATACTGCTGCTGTCTAAACAACAACAAACCAAACAGTACAGGCGGCGACACCAACAGCCAGCACCAGCTTGGTTTGTGTTGTAACTTTTAAAGACCGCGCTGGGGCTGGGTTATCCAAGCGCCAACCGAATAAAAAGTGACAGCAACCGCAACACCGGACACCAACACCAACCTCAACAACACCAAACGCAACACCAACGCCAACACTAACGAAACTCCAACCGCAACCCCAGCCCCAACACCAACACCAACAACACCAACAACGCCAACACCGGCGTTCATACCAACACCAACAGCAGCCAAGACAAAGGCTAACACAAACACACACAAACACCAACACCAGCACAAACACTGCAGCGTAGACGAATAGGTACCATCCAAAATCGACGAAAACAGTTATTGCGTCCGTGACTGTGCAATTCGCCGCCCAAAACTACGCCACATCTTCACGGCTGTTCACACGTATCGAGTCTAAGCTCGCGTAGGTCGGGGCAGGGTGCCCCGACCAGACCCGGGATATTTAGAAAACGATTCCGACCCTCCACCTGACCCGTGAAGAGGTGCGTGCAAACCTCCGTGCGATTAATTTGCAGCACGAACCAAGCACTCACTCGCCGTGAATGCTAGCTAGCAACTGAAGCCAAAAACTAACTCAACAATGCTCCGGACGAAACGAAGAACAATGTTCCCTGTTCCCTGTCCCTGATCCAATAAACTACCTCCTCTAGGGCATAACCACCAAGGAGGTAGGGTCAATGAAATCGCGTGAGAGACTCCACTCGCCTACCCTACGTACCGATTCAGCACTCCACTGCGTCAACAACACTCTGTTGGCCACTGAGACACATGCATGTAAGAAGGCCTATCGCCCTGCAGCCTCCTACCTTCCCAATTCGTAGTATACCCGCCCCCCAACATACATTGGTCACGCGACACAAACAGCACGCGGAAACACACAACCCCGATGGGGAGATGAAGGCCCCTCGAAATCGAAAACAAAACAACACTTCGTTGAAAGTGTAACCAGACCCATCGCTTGCCAGCATGCTCCCCACAAATGGTAGGCACCCCCATTGGCAGCAAATAAACACGCCTCCAACACGCGCATGAGCTCTTTCAACCAAACGACCATCGCCTGCAGCATAACCCGTGGAAACCCCCCCAAGGCAAACAAGATTGCCTCCAACACACGTATGGGCTCGTTGCTCGACCTTAAGAAGCAGTAATAAGGCCTCAATATATTGAAAGGAGGGAATAGGGGACACGCGAACGACGACAGCCGCTTAGAACTACCCACGCCACTGCACAGCAGTAGCGGTATCCACGTTCTTTTACAGTAGCCTTCCCCACGACGTCAAAAAAATACCAACCAAAGCTGACGCCAGCCTCACCCACTTTTGGTATTTGGCGGTCAAAATATTATTCGAAACACCCCGTGATCGAATCAAGCACTGATAGCTGGGCGAGGTGCTTGAGGAAAACATGCAGTCGCCGGTAAAATGTTGCCTTCCCTCTCCTCTCTAGGGAGACCCCTCTCCAGGGAGAAATAAGACACGACGCGGAAGTATCGCAACCACCGTCAGTGTATTGTGAAGTCGTCATGTACCCCCGCGCGATAGGAAATGCGCTGGAAACACCCTGTCCCCGGTGAACACTGCATCACCAACGCCACCACCACCACCAACAACAACAGCAACAGCAACAACATCAACGGCCACTAAACCAAGAACGTTATCACCAGCAAACGCTACGGAAAAGGAGACCCGAACGACGCATCGCAATCGTTGTCGATGTACTGCTCAAGCGATAGGTACACCAGCTTCGACACCCCGTGCCCGTACTCCTGGTCGTAGGTGGTGCTCCCGTGAGACGTGCTCGACGAGGCACAGTCTCCGATAAACTGCCCCTCCACTAGGGCCAACACCTCCCCGCTCCCCGCCGTCGCGGTCATGGTCCAATAAATCGGCGCCTCCCCCTGCCACCACTCCGCAAACGCGATGTACTCCCCAGTGGCGTCGACGGGCTCCATTGCGCCAGACGCCGGGCCAGCCATCGACGGGCTCGATCCAGACCCTCCGGGCGCGGTGCTGCCGAGCGTGCTGCTCGAGGTGGGTCCGGTCGGCTCGGTGGTTGTGCCGGATGTCGAGCCAGGGGTGGAGATAGAGTTGGCTTCGGGGAGGAAAAAAGGGTCCAGGCCTTCGGACACGGTGTATGTTCGCTTGTAGGCTTCTGTGTGCAGGGTCGCGCTGGCCTGTGTGGTGGTGGTGGTGGTGGTGGTGGTGGGGTGGAATAGAAGAATGCATGCAACAAACGTGGGCACGAACGAGGGCACAGCACGGGGTACACGATGATGAGGGCGTATTCGGGATGCGTTGGATCGACGACATAGTGACACACGGGACCCAACAAAGTTAATAGGTGATACCTGTAGCAAATCCCACGGTAGACAGGTGCGGTAGACACGCGCTACGATAGAGGGTATATAGCACTTTTTTTCGGCCGAAATCGTTTCTGGATGACGGGGGCTCCTTAACCCCTTTACAGCCGGAAACGGTTTTTGGGACAAACAATACTTGGAACTACGATAGTGTGGGACATTTTTCGCACTGCCAAAAGGGTTAGCCATAAAAACCGTCGGAATTTTGTTCAGATTTTGCAGTCTGCTGTTTTTGCTGTGCACGTGCAGTTGGTGAGATGGGATTGCTCGTCGGGTACGTGCGAGTAGCACTTTTATTTTAATCCAATTTTGGTTTTTTGGGGTTGGGTTGGGTATGAGATACCCAAGTGAAAGGAGCCTCAGAAAACACATGGAACTACACCCTTACCGTACCATGCCTCCAAGGTAGGGGGTGCCACTTTTGGCTCGATTTTGTCTGACCGGTTTGCTCCACAAGCGAGAGTAACAGCCTGTTGACGCGTGCTACGATAGAGGTTGCACTTTTTGGCCTTTTTGTTTCTGGATGGCGGGGCTCCTCAACCCAAAATCGTCGGAACGTCATTCTTGTTGAGCAATATGATGCTTATACATGCCTAGTCCATGGGTTTTGTTCATCGGGCTACCCTTCCAGTTTACTCAAAAACAGTTTTCGGGTGTGATATGGCGAGAAAAGAGCCCAAGAAAAAACATCATGGAACAACACCTCTATCGTAGCATGGGTCTATTAGAGTTGTAAGATTTACTACGCACTGGGCATTATATTTGTTTTAGGGCTAACAAACGCATATAAATATTGATCGGGTCGCGCGAAAACATTTCTTCGACACAAGTCATTTTGAGCTCCACACCCCTACCGTGTGATTGAGGTCATATACACCTCGTGCTCATGCGGACTGCGCGTGGTGTCCACCCAGAACACAACCCCCCTCCCCTAAGGCTTCGTAAAACGTTCGCTTTACATTGGGTCCCACCAAATGGGTTCCCTGTCTTCTGCTCTATATGTCCCGCGCGCTCTAATCGGGGTTACATTAATATCCGACCTGGCTCCATGCCGTTCGCTACACACCCGGGGCTGGCGCTACGGTAAAGGCGCGTGCTATACGATAGCAAGGTAGCGCTTTTTGTTTTTTAGTTTCTGAATGGCGGAGTCTCCTTAAATCAAAATCGTCAGAGTGTCACTCTTGTTTTGCAATATTATTGTTTTGTATACCTACTGGTCATATTATGGGTTTTGCAATCGGGCTGCACTTTTGACAGACTCAAAACCAGTATATGTGGGTGAAGTACAGAGCTCCTAAAGTGAGGGGCCCACGGAAAACACCGGTGCACCTCTATCGTAGCACGCCTCGCTGGCACATGCTACGATAGAGGTGTTGTTCCATTATGTTGTTGTCTGAGGCTCTTTTCACTTTAGGAGACTCTGTAATTCACACCACAAAAACCGTTTTTTTAGTAAACTAATAAAGGTGCATCCCGAGTAAACACCACCCGTGACCTACGAGGTATACAAAAATAAAATAAAATTATACGACCCCAAAACAAGAATATGACACCCCGACGATACCGGGTTAAGGCGCCCCGTCATTCCGAAATAAAACAAAAACGAAAAAGCGATTGGCTCTACGATAGGCTACCCCATTTTCGCCTCTGCGTTCAGGGCACTCGGGCGAGTAACTCATTACCTCCGCGCACAAAATTAGTGTTTTTGTTTTTGTTTTTTGGCTCAGCGTAACAACCCCCCCCCCAAACCCCAAACAAAACGTGAAACGTGCACGCGTCCCTTTCTATATATATAACGATGTACCGCGCGCTCTGGCCGACTCCTTGATTGTCCCCATAACATGATGGTCCCTCCGGGCTCAGTGACGCTCGTTGTGCACGGGCCCCGAAAGGGCTACACTATCTGCTATTACGGAGGACCATAATTAATAGGACCTACTGCACACACACACAATATGACCTACTGTAGACACCAAAACCTATAGATTTCCCTATTTTTGCTGACAACATTTGGTCCATGGTTAACAGGACCTACTGTAGACCCAATATAACCTACTGTAGACACCAACACTTATAGATTTCCCTATTTTTGCTAACAATATTTGGTCCTATTTAGTATGGTCCCCCGTAATAGATACCGCACTCTCTATGACTACGTGTGGTCCCAGAAAACGGTTCGCTCTATAAACAAGGGCCAATGTTTGCTACCACGATCTTACTGACTACGTGTGATCCCAGAAAACTGTTCGCTCTATATGCAAAGGCCAAATGTCTGCTACCACGCTCCCACTGATTACGTGTGATCCCAGAAACATTTTCGCTCTACATACAAGGGTCAATGTCTGCTACCACGCCCACACCAACTGCGTGTGATCGGAGCGCATCGTTGTCTATTCGGGCTCAATGGCATTAGAGAGGCGTGCTGCGATATAGGTTGTTGTTCCATGTTTTGGCCAGATTTTTGTTTCTGACTACCGGGGCTCCTTAACTGACGAAACTTCCCAAGCTCGTTATTATTTAACATTTTTTGCTTCGTCGTGTATCTACAGTCACGGGATTGTTTAATCAGGCTGCCCGCTCAGTTTTATCCAAAGCCAGGTTCCAGGTTTTGGGGGAGGTGTTTGAGAGCTCCTCAATTGAGGAGCCCCAGAAACAAAAACATGGAACAATACCACTACCGTATCATAGCATGTGTCCGAGGGGCTCATTGACGCCCGTTGTACATGGGTCCCGAAAGGTTTGCTATCCGCTATAGATACACCGCGCTCTCGCCGACTACGTGTGCTCCCCAGAATGCTGGTCGCTCTACAAGGGACAATGTCTGCTACGACGCCCTCACCGACTGCGTGTGATCACAGAGCCTCACAATAAAAAACATGAATCAACACCCCTGCCGTATCATAGCATGCCGTGTTGGATACATGTCGGGGATAATATCTCCTACAAACCACGCGCTCTCACCGACTCCAGGTTGTCCCAGAACACCGTCGTCCCCCCGGGCTCAATCACGTACAGGTCCAGGGCGTAGGCCAAGCTCGGATCCGTGCTGCTTTCCCGCCCCCCGGACCACTCCAGCGTGATCGTCAAGGGCGAGAAACACTCGTAACAGTTCCCGTCGCAAACATCCGACGCGGAAAGCTCGGAGCAGGCCCCATCGAAGCTATCGCAGAAGGCCTCGATCGCCACCTCGGCAGAAGCGGAGAGCGGGGAACCATAGCCGTTCAGGATGCAAACTGTTTCCAGCCCCTCGCCGCAGACGGAGTCCCAGGTCTGCTCGCAGTCCGGGCAGTCGTAGAGGCGGCGGCGGCGGCGGCGATGTCTGCCTGCCGCGGTGGGTTGGTCTTGTTCTTCTCCTTCTTCCAGAGTCTCCCCGTCAGCAGCAGCAGCAGCGGCATCGTCTTTGGTCTGTCCTTCCAACAGGTTGCGCCTCCCAGCTGAAGAAGTGTGCTTGATCTGACCAAGATTAAATACGGAAAGAAAGGGGGTACTCAATGTCACGCATCTGGCCGTAGTCGTACGACCTTCTTACATGGGAAAGGAAGACAATTACCAGGGGTATCATTTTTCATCGGCTTGGGTGCCCGTTCGCGAGAGCGGCCACCCTATTTCTACTTGTCCGCCATAATACGCGATAAAAGCAAAACAAAAAAGCAACAACAGCAGTAACAGCGTTCGGATCCCTCGGCCATGTTGCGCTTCTTACCCGAAGAAGCGTGTGCGATCCGACCAAGGGTATAAATACGGTATGAGGAGACCGTTTAACCCTTTTACTACCCCAAAAAGTACCCCACATTATATCCAAGTATTATTGTCCCCAAAAACCGTTTCCGGCTCTGAAGGGGTTAGGGTCTCATTTTTCATTCAAAACCACCTTCTTGAAGTCGCCGTTGATCTTGTAGAGGACCTCGTAGGTGTCGCCGTCGGCTTTTATCTCGACGACTGAACCTTCCGTGTCGAACGTGAAGACCGACTTGAAGCCGGAGTCCGTGAAGGTCACGGCGTAGGGCTCATCGCGGCCGTCGTCGTGTCGGTCGACCAGGAACTCTATGCCGTCGTGGGTCACGTCTAGCCTGTCCTTGCCGGCGTCTGCTAGGTGGGTTCCCGCTAGGAGGGTGGCGACGATTGGGGTGATGAGCGACCTTGCCGACGTTGTCTTCATGGTAGCTCGGTAGTGTCTTGAGGGGAAGAGAGGAGCAAGGAGAGCGCAGGCGGCAAACGACGCGCTCATATATTGACAGTATTCTTTGGTTATCATTCATCCTATTTGGTTTGTACAGTGGGGGATTTGTGGCGGCAGGCTGGCGCCCGCCTGCGGCTACGCGCGTGTCGTACTAGCGGAGAAAACAAGCAGATCGAGGCCGTGGATGCGACAAGCGAGTACTGCCAAGGGGGTCTAAACTAACTACTGCTGTGTGAGTGAGGAGATGGGAAACACAAAACTGCAATGAAACTTTGCCGCCCGGACAAAACGTACGACCAGTATGGTTCGAGGCAGCACAAAGTTGACCACTGCTTAGAAAGAAACGCCACAACAACGGGAGTAATCAAGAACCTACTACAGTAGGTGTACCCGTATAATATATACTTGTCCAACGACCAAACAACTACAAAAAAGCATCCCACTCTGCCCAGAAATACAGGGAATGTTTTATGTTAATTTTAATACAAGGAATGTGTTCATATTTCTGGACAGAGTGTTAATTGTTTTGCAGTTGCTTTTGCGTCAGCAAAAAAAGATAGAACGCGATCGCACCAAACAATTGGAGACGATACAGGTATGTTTGACACGAGTGCCGCATCCTCTTCTCCCACAAACGTTTCCCCTGGCATTGTTGCTTTCTTCAAACACAGATTCTAGATTCTACAAAGTTATGTTGTCAACGTGTCCTGCTCGTACGGTAGGGGGGTGGGGGTTGGGTCACTTCGAGGGCCTTGATTTTCCGCCGCTCAGGGCCACTCGTCGGCCGAGTGACTCACTCCGCTATTTTCTTTGCAATCTAAAGCTTTTAGGATTTTTGATTTCAAGATCTGCGGAAAATTCGCCAGGCAGGATGGCCGCCGCGGAGGATGTACGTCGGTAGAAGGCGGAACGTGGACAGGAGAAAGCTCCGTGGCGACATCCAGACATGGCAATCTCCCGAGAGTTCCTTATAGCATAGCCCTCGAGAACGGTCTTACCCGAATATGCTGGGTTTTCGACTTATATGAGTAGGCGTGTGGGTTCCGAGGACATGGTAACCACATATCCCCGCAAAAAAACATATATGTGTGTTTCGCGAGAGGCAAGCACAATGAGCTGTAGAGGAGATGCTTGGTGAATATAAAGCAGTGCAGATGGAACCAACTATACTGATCTTACAACTTCTGGTGGCCGTACTGTTGTTCACCGTCAGCCCTCGTCAACCACTCGGTGGGGCTGGACGTTGGTTTTTGTTCACGGATGGAAGGTAATCGTTTAAACTCCTGCTCCTCTCGCAACTCACCTTCAGGCAGTGTGGTGATAATGGGCGCCCTCCGAACGACAGCCCCAGCAAGAAGAGCAGAAGCCAGAGCTCGATCGAGTAGCCCTGGCAACGATGATGCAGAATAAAGTACGGCACCACGGTGGTAGCAAGTTGTTTATGGCGGTGGATGAGGGCTGGAAGGAGAGTGAGCATGGTGGCCTCGACAACAACATCGTACTTTTTCAGTTCATCATCATACATACCACGTCTCACGAAGCATTTCCCGTGTGTCCGCTCGTTCTAAGTTTACTCAGCTGTCAACTTGTCAATCCAAGCTATTGAAAACGCGGACAGGAACAACCTGCTGCCTACCGTCCACCCAGCTGCAAATTATTGAAAAATATCCAAGAGCAGCACATGATATATGATTGTTAGTTAAACATTGCTACTGTTTGGAGACCATGGTTTGACCCCTTGGCCAGCCGGCCGCTACTACGCTAAAGTTTAGGGCTGGGCACTGGCACAGTATGCACTGGCAGTAGCAGTCTACTGCCAGTAGTAATCTACTGATTGATCCGGCCAGTATATTCGCCAGTAGTAGTTGTTTTATCTTACGCACGCCTAAGAAACACGCCATATAATAGTACGGAAATCCTTTAAATGCGTTTCGGGAGGAGAGAGGAACGCTACTCAGCCAGTATACTGCCGCAATCCAGTATACTGATTGATTTTTTTGACAGTATAATCGCTACTGACTGAGCCAGCCAGTGCCCAGCCCTACTAAATGTAGTATATATCGAGGCCAGCCTTGACTGACCGGCCTCTATACTAACGTTAATATGTTAGTATATATCATGGTCAAACGTGCCTTTGCGGAGATCGCGGTTTACCCGGTCGAATGACCCCCTCCCCCCCGTTACTAAAGTTTGTATATCATGTTCAAACGACCAAATGAGACTTTGACGAGACCGTCGTTTGATCTCTTGCCTGACTACCCATCTTTACCATGTGCTTTGTACGTTACGCCCCAAACAATGTCTCTCGACGCGCCCGAACAATGTCGGTGACACATGGCACAAATAGTACTACGTAATGACGCGCGCTACGATCGAGGTTGCACTTTTTGGCTTTCTGGTATCTGGAAGACGAGGCTCCTTAACCCAAAATCGTCCGAATGTCAGTATTGTTTAGCAATATATTATTGTTTTCGATGCCTTCTCATGGGTTTGATCATCGGGCTGCCCTTCCAGTTTACTCAAAAACGGTTTTCGGGTGTGATATGGAGCTCCTAAAGTGAAGAGCCTCAGAAACAATAAGGTGCACCGCTTTCGTAAGCATGGGTCTGATAGTACGGTAGAGGTGTTGTTCCATGTTGTTGCTGTTTTCTGAGCCTCCTCACTTTATGAGCTCTGTACTTCACCCACAAACTGATTATGAGTGAACTAAACGTGCAACCGGATTTACAAACCCACGACCTATTCATAGAGGTACACAAAAAACGTACTGTAGTGCAAAACCAGAATGACGCCCGACGATTTTGGGTTAAGGAGCGAGCCCCGTCATTCATAGTGAAAAACGATTAAAAAAATGCTACATCTAGATCGTAGCACGCATCATCCGGTCTCCTCGTAGAAAAAAAATTGCTTGTATATACATACGTAGGTTAGCGGTTATTAGTACGTCAGTTTCGGATACATTTTTTTTGTTTTTCCAGGTTCTTCGAACTTCTCGAGCCGAGGCTCGCAAATAAAATTGTATCGTCGAACGGGAACATACAAAAAAGTATCGGCCGGCGTATCACGATCATGTGAACGCCACAAACAAGACCGCGGTTTGAGGGTACTGCTGTATCAAGGCTGGAACACCTGGTACGACAGGGAGGGGTGCAACCATTGATTTTTCTGGCGCTCCTCATCTAAGAAGGCGCTCTCTCTACCTCACCCAATAAGAGCCGGGTTTTGAGAAAGCGTGAAAAGGACAACCCGATTAACTATCTCGTGATGTAGCTATCTTTCGAAAAATGTGACTGTTGTCAAAAAGGAAAGGTACTGGGTACTGTAGTTTCTTAACCCCTTTAGAGCCGGAAACGTTTTTTGGGGGCAAAACTACTTGGAAATAGTGCGGGATGCTTTTTTGAGGTAGTACAATATAATAGTTATTACTAGAGGAGCCTCATCAGACAGAAACATACTTTTTGCCGAATGTGTGCTACATTTATCGTATCTCACGCGTCTCCAAACGAGGTCTTGAGCGAGGCCACGGGTTTGTTCTTCTTGACCGGCGTTCCCTCTACGCTATTGTTTGTGTACCGAGGCTGCAAGGGTCGCCCTTGACTCGCCCGAAAAGATTGGTCTCCTCGTAGAAAATGCAGACTATTCCAAAAAAGTAAACGTGCGATTGATGGCTCGTGGTCGATTATCAGAGTGTCCATCAAAACGTCTTTCCACAAACACGCTTGAAAGATGAGTATCAACCACTCAACTAGTCGAACTCATAGCTTTCGTATTTATAAAAGGCATATAAAATACGCCAGCTGTGGTTGGGTTTCCCCTTATTGAGCAGTGGAAACATGCCAGGCATCATTTTGCAGGCGTGCGATTCGTCGACAGCACGTGTGTTACGTTTTTTATCCTTTGCCCGTAAAGAAGGCGTGCTGTAGGTCACAAGTATAGCTTTTTACCTCTTTTGCGAGATAATGGTTGTCACACAGTGTTTACGAGACAAACGGCTCATAACGCTAATCAACGGTTGATTGGGTCTGATTGGCTTAGGGTTGGGGTTAGGGTTAGTTCTATTTGTCTCATACACAACAATTTTATCGAATACCTGGTAAGTGATAAGCTGCCCTCTCGTAGGTTCCCGTTCGACGTATGTTTTTTACTTGGAAGCTTCGGGTTCGAGTAGTTCAAAGATCCTTTTTTTGGAGTAACTCCGCTAACCCTGCAATGAGAAACCTCGTAGCACGTATACGATGAGACCGACCCAGTTTTGATAACCAAGATGCGTCTAACCTTGGTTTGGGCGGCGGTCAGTCAAGTGGTCTAACTGTGGCCTAGTCAAGGCCTACTTTGGCCTCGACATCGTGCTTCGTGATAATACGCGGACCGCTTGTTGTAAACACAGTAGTAGGTGCCCGCTTGGCGAACCGTTTGCCTCACAAGGTTTGTTCGAGGCGTTCAAATAACCTGTTAACGTTTTAACTTATTAAAACCATTTGTGGCCCAGGTGATGCGACTAGGAAGGCTAAACCAATGAGAAACGCGCCCATTCACCAGCCGTCTCGCGTGAGCGGTGTCGTCGTGCGAGTACTATATAATCATGGTGCTGTGTAGCTCCTTGCAGTGCAGCTCCGGTATTAGGTTTATAGTAAGCATCGAATTGCTTTGCGTGCCTGGATATGAAATCGCCCTTGTGTTGGTCTCTTTTCGCTTTTTTAGCCCCAAAGGAGATAACTGTTAAACCTACCGCAGGGCACCAAAAGGAATCCCCGTTGCCATACCGCGGGTTCCCACTTCGAATAAAAAAACAAGCACCGTACGATCATTCGATTCGCCGTGGTTTGGTCGTTCTTCTGGTGCTTTCGCCGTTGTTTGTTCCTCATTGGTAACGTTGTCATGGCTGGTTCACCACGATTCCCGAAATATTCGGGAAATGGCCGGAAAAAGGCCTTGACACAAGTTGAGTTAAAATTATAAAATACCGTAGCAGCAGTCAAAGACACCCTCAAGCGGTCAAACCGCGATGCGGTCAAGGCTGACCTTGATGTACTAACAACGTCAGTGTAGAGACCGGTCAATCAAGCGGTCAAACCACGACCTCGTCAAGGCTGCCCTCGGTATTCTTGTTGTTCTCACATTACCTCATCGCTAAAATCAATCACGTGCTCACAGGCAGGCTCCAATAACTCTGGAGTGGAAGAATACCTCCGGCAAGATTGAAATACAGACAGGAATACTACGCATACGACGCGTGCTACGATAGAGGTTGCGCTTTTTGGCGTTTCTGTTTCTGAATAACGGGGCTCCTTAACCCAAAAGCGTCTGAATGCCATTCTTGTTTCGCAACATGATATTTTAAATGCCTCGCCCAGTGGTTTGCCCATCGGGCTGCCCTTCCAGTTTACTAAGAAAACAGTTTTCGGGTGTGATATGGAGCTCCTAAAGCGAAAAGCCTCAGAAAAAACATCATGGAACAACACCTCTATCGTAGCATGGGTCATACGAAGTAAGTCAAGCAAATCGCACCCCTCAGTTGAGAAAAATAAATAGTACTGCTATTACCGGGGACCATAGTAAATAGGACCAAGTATTGATAGCAAAAATAGGGAAATATATCGGTTTTGGTGTCTACAGTAGGTTCTATTGTGTCTACAGTAGGTCCTATTAACTATGGACCAAATATTGTTTGCAAGCATAAGGAAATATTTAGGTTTTGGTGTCTACAGTAGGTCCTACTGTGTCTGCAGCAGGTCCTATCAACTATGGACCAAATATTGTTTGCAAACATAAGGAAATATTTAGGTTTTGGTGTCTACAGTAGGTCCTGTTGTGCCTACAGTAGTAGGTCCTATTTATTAACTATGGTCCCCCGTAATAGCGTACGGGGCGGTCAGCAAGACCGTCAAATCGCGGTCTCTCGTCAAGGCTAGCCTCGATATATACCAATTTTAGCCTGGGGGGCAGTGGTCTCCAAATAATAGCAATTTCCAAATGATTGAATCGTTTGCTGTGAAATTCTTGCATCAATTTACAGCTTCGCGGATCGTAGTAGTTGTTGTTCCCATCCGCGTTCTATTTAATTTGGGTTGACAAGTTGACAGTTGAGTAAAGTTAGAACGAGCGGATCACACGGCAAACCCGTTCGTGCGACGTGATATGTATGATGAACTGGAAGGTACGGTGTTGTCGATGCCACCATGCTCATTCTCCTTCCCAGCCCTCGCTGTTAACCTTTCCTCCACCACACACATCGCCAAATCCAACTCGTTACCACCACTTTCTTCCGCGTCATCGTCGCCACAGTGCTAATCGATCGAGCTCTGGCCTCTGCTGTTCTTCCTGGGGCTGTCGTTCGGAGGGCACCCATTATCACCACACTGCCTGGAGGTGAGTTGCCGACAACAGGAGCAGGCGCTTAACGAATATCTTCCATCCGTGAAGGGAAAAGGAGCGTCTAGCGCCACCGAGTGCTCGACGCGAGCTGGAGGTGAAGTGTAATAAGGCCACAGGCTGCAAGATTAGCGGTTGGTTCGATCTCAGACTGCTTAACACCAGACATCGTAAACAGCTCCGTCTTGGTTTCCTCTCGCACATAAAACAACTCTATTTGCTAACAAGGGTGCATTCATGCAAACTGCAATTGGTTCGATTGTATGCACCACACGGATCGTGCTACGATAGGGAGGGGTGTTTTATAGCACTTTTTGCCCAAACTGTCAACTGGGAACTTAATTAGATTCCCAACTGAGATAGACTGCCCAATCAAAATCGTTTGGTTTTTACAATTTTTCTTGTTTTTTTTTTTTCCTCCAGCGGACGGGTAAAACATGAAGCTTAAGTCACCCACACTTTGACAAATATATAGAGACGCGCGCTACGATAGCACTTTTTGGCCTTTTTTTGTTTGTGACTGACGGAGCTCCTTAAACCAAAATCGTCACAGGGTGCCATTCTTGGTTTGCAATATGATTGCTTTTGTATACCTGTAATAATCCATGGGTTTGTTAATCGGGTTGCATTTTGGTTTTACTCAAAACCTTTCTTTTATAATAAAACCAGCATGTATGTGGGTGAAATTCAGAGCTCCTAAAGTGAGGAGCCTCATAAAAAAAACAGGTGCACCCTCTAATCGTAGCACGCCTCTAGATGTTTCTATGTGTGTCGATTTAACTCCTCCACCTTTCCAAGCAACGGCGGCCGGTGTCATATATATGTCGACCAGACCTGGCCCCAAGCCTGGATTTACATTATTTTCGGTTTTGTACCCTGCTCATGTCACTGGGATTGCTCGTCGGATTAAGGGTACACTTTATTTCATGCAAGCCTGCTCTTGGGGAGGAGATATAGAGCGCCTCCAAATGAGCTGCCTCAAAAAATATCAAGTACACTCCTACAAACTTTCTTTTTTAATTGTTTTCTATTTTACATTGATGTATGCTACGGGGGTAGGGCTGCACCTTGTTAGCCATTTTAGAGCCGGAAACGTTTTTTTCGGGACAAAACTACTTGGACGTAGAGCGGGATTTTGTTTTGCGGTATAGTCGAAGGGGTTAAATAGAGTCTTAAGCTCTTTTCTCACGTGACCCATGCTACGATGGAGGTGCACCATTGTTTTGCTAGGGCTCTTCACTTTAGGAGCTCCATATCACGCCCGAAAACTGTTTTGAGTAAACTGGAAGGAAGGGCAGCACGATGAGCAAATCCATGGACTAGTCATTGCAAACAACCCTATTCCTTAACAAGATTGACATTCGGACGATTTTGGGTTAAAGAGCCCCGTTATTCAGAAACAAAAAAGCCAAAAAGTGCAACCTCTATCGTAGCACGCGTCACGTGAGGATATCTGCACCCAAAACTGACTGACTCTTCGAGAGGCATTGTGTGCGACGAACAAAACGCCGCGGCCCCCAGGTACGTAGCTCAAGCAGAAAGTTGACACAGGACAGGAAGGAGAGGTGGACTTGGTGTGCGTAGGTCTCCTATTATTTTCGAGATTGTTTTGGGAATATTCTGAGTGATGAGCGTTGAAGGTCGTGCTACACACATTGTCGGATGACAAAGCGCAATAATAATGTGGTCAACAACGTCCGACACATGCTACGATAGAGATGCACCCTCTTTTTTCTAAGGTTCCGCACTTGGGGGGCCTCTGTACCTCGTACAAAACCTAATTTTGGATAAGTATTGTGAACTTATCTCGATGAACCATCCCACGGCCTACTGTAGGCACACAACGAATTATTGTGTTGCGAAAAAACAAGGGGGTCCCGACGATTCTGGGTTAAGGTAAGGCGCTCCGTCGTTCAGAAATTATTTTAGCCAAAACGTGCTACTACTGCTGTACCTCTATCGTAGCACGCGTCGTCTGATAGAAACCTACACAATAGAAACCTAGACGAATAGGATTCAAACTACTGTCGGGCATTTGGAACGGTACTTACTTCCTCACTTAGTTGGCGAGTCCCGCCCGTCAGAAGCCAATTTGCCGATAATAGTTGCTTACACCCCCATCACAGCCCGCGTCCACTACGATAGGGGTGTTATTCCGTGATGCTTTCTTTTTCTGAGGCACACTGTACTTCAGGATCTCCATAACACGCCCGAAAACTGCTTTGGAGTAAACCGGAAGGGTAGCCCGATGAACTATTAATAGGCCTTAAAAAAAAAAACGAAATATTGATAAACAAGAGTGACATTCGGACGATTTGATTTTGGGTTAAGGAGTCCCGATATTCAGCAACAAAAAGGCCTAATAGCGCATCCTCTATCATCGTAGCACGCATCTTGGCGGCGGACAAAATGTGCAGCATGAGCTCCAAGCGTCGACACACGCTACGATAGAGGTGTTGTTCCATGATGTTGTCTGTACTTCACACCCACAAACTGATTTAGAATAAAACTAACAGTGCACCACGATTAAAAAGCCCATGACCTTTCAGGTAGGCATATATATATATATTATATGTACAAAAAAAAACAACAACACAGTGCGAAAACAAGAGTGACACCCCGACGATTTTGTGGGTAATGAGCCCCGTCATTCAGAAACCAAAACGCAAAAAATGTGCAACCCTTATCGTAGCAAGCATCCGTCGATCATTCATAACCATTCTCGGCGAAACATATGAAACAAGGGGACAGTATCGGGGCGATCGAGTTTCATGCATTTTCTACTGATGCAAGCAACTGCAAGTAGATATTGTAGGTGTTTGGTCGTTGGACAAGTATCTGTTTTACGAGTATACGCGTGGGTATAATACTTGACTGCTCCCGCGTGGCGTTTCTTCGAAGCAGTTGTCAACTTTGTGGCTACCTCGTATCATGCTGGTCGTGCTTTTTTTCGGGGTGGCTTACTTTCGTCGCGAGTTCAATGCAATAATACGTGTTCAACTTATCCTCGCTCACCCATTTGTTAGCTTAGCCCACTCTGTTGTCGCATTTACGGCCTCGATTTGTCTACACCCCTCCGCTAAGTACGGCATGCGCGCCAGCCTGCCGCGACGAAGCCCCCGCTGAATAAATAATAACATACAAGGTAAACGTTAAGTACCATGCCAAGCTCTGAGCGCGTATTTGTTGTCCGCACTCTCCTTGCTCCTCTCTCCCTCGCAAGGCACTACCGAGCTACCATGAAGACAACTTCGGCAAGGTCGCTCATCGCCCCCATCCTCGCCACCCTTCTAGCGGGAACCCACCTAGCAGACGCCGGCAAGGACAGGCTAGAGGTGACCCACGACGACATAGAGTTCCTGGTCGACCGTCACGACGACGGCCGCGATGAGCCCTACGCCGTCACTTTTACGGACTCCGGCTTCAAGTCCGTCTTCACGTTCGACACGGACGGTTCAGTCGTCGAGATCAAGGCCGACGGCGACACCTACGAGGTCCTCTACAAGGAAAACGGCGACTTCAAGAAGGTGACATGCGACCAGCGACTCGGGGAGAGTTATCACGGATCTGACTGACCCGGGGAGGACAGGATCCCACCCCCGGAGCAAGAATCCTTTCACAGCTCTCACACGGTCACGGTAGGGGGGGTACCATTTGAGCCTCTCACGCCAGTGGTTCTGTACCTCACTCAGAAACGACTCATAAAAGTACACTTTTATACTTTTATGGTGCAGCAGCGGATATCACACAATTTCATGGCAGTGCGTACTGCGAAACTGAAAAACACACAAGCGCTTCTCCCCCCCCTACCCGATTTTTCGCGACGTGAACCGATCGACAGAAACCGGTGTACCTTTTTGCGCCATGCGTTCATTTCTTTTCCCTCTGTATATGCGACCGAATGGCGGGAAAATCACCGGTACATCGTCTATCGCGTATGACGGACACGTTTCGACTGCTGGTTGTAGAGACCCTAGGGTAACACCCAGGGGAAGCGGAATAGCGTGGCAACTGTCGGGGGTCGCTCCAACCAAGCCGATGAAAACTGAGGCCGTAAGCACTACCCCCATACAGTATACTACTTTATCGAGTAGGAACCGCAACCTGGCCTAAGAATCCGAAGGTGCTACTGCTGCTGCTGCTGCTGTTGCTGCTGTTTTGCAGCTGTTATCACGCATGGCAGACCGGTTTCGACTTTTTTTGGTGGTAGATTGTGCAGATAAATAGGTTGGCCGCTCTCGCTCTCGCGAGTGGCTTCAAGCCGGTTAAAAATGAACTCCGTAATTACCCCGCCCATAATATGCCGTATGTGAGGGTCTATGGTCACACAACTACGGCCAGATGCATATATAACGAGCACACCCTCTCCGTGTACCCTATCAGATAAAACACACTTCTTCGGCTGGGAGGCGCAACCTGTTGGAAGGACAGACCAAAGACGATGCTGCTGCTGCTGCTGCTGCTGCTGCTGCTGCTGCTGCTGACGAGGAGACTCTGGAAGAAGGACAGGAACAAGAGCAACCCACCCCGGCAGGTAGACACCACCGCCGCCGCCTCTACGACTGCCCGGACTGCGAGCAGACCTGGGACGCCGTCTGCGGCGAGGGGCTGGAAACAGTCTGCATCCTGAACGGATATGGTGCCCCGCTCTCCGCTTCTGCGGAGGTGGCAATCGAGGCCTTCTGCGAGAGCTTCGACGGGGCCTGCTCCGAACTATCCGCGTCGGATGTTTGCGACGGGAACTGCTACGAGTGTTTCCCGCCCTTGACGATCACGCTGGAGTGGTCCGGGGGCAGGGAAAGCAGCACGGATCAGAGCTTGGCCTACGCCCTGGACCTGTACGTGATTGAGCCCGGGGGGACGACGGTGTTCTGGGACAACAAGGAGTCGGTGAGAGCGCGCGGTTTGTAGGAGATATTCTCCCTCCCCTCCTATGTATATCGAACGTCATTGAGCCCCAACGGCCAACGACGCGCTCGGATCACACGCAGTCGGTGAGGGCGTGGTAGCAGACATTGGCCCTTGTAGAGCGAGAACCAGCATTCTGGGATCACACGTAGTCGGGTGAGAGCGCGGTATCTATATAGCGGATGGCAAACGTTTTGGGACCCATGTACAAGGGGCGTCATCGAGTCCCGGGGGAACGGCGGTGTTCTGGGCTAAACAAGGACTCGGTGAGAGCGTTGTGTATATCGAACAACACGCTTGGACTAGTCCTACTAAAAAAACACGTCTGGCTAACGGCGCCCCTCTCATCCGAAGCACCTACCCAGAGAGAACGTTTTCGGCGAAAATAGTTTTTCGGAACGACGGAGCTCCTTAACCCTTTCACCACCGGAAACAGTATTCCACACTATTTTCAAGTAGTTTTGTCCCTAAAAACCGTTTCCGGCTCTAAAGGGGTTAACCCAAACTTGTTCGGGATTCCATTCTTGTTTTGCAATATGTTTCATTGTTTGTGTGTACCTAGGCCGTGGGATGGTTATATATGTTCAAATTTGGCTATGGATGAGGTTCAGAGCCCCGCAGGTGAGGAACCTTATAGAAAACATGGTATTAATATATACCTGGTGTTTCGTATACAGGCTGGTTCAGGCAAGAAACCTCAATGTTTGTCAGTCACGAGTGAGTGCCGATCGCAATATCGACTCGAACGTCACATATTTGGTATCGTACTGACCACCATGACTACTGGAAGAAGGTGACATATATCCAGTTTTTTTGTTAAGGAGCTAGGACTGGCGCTAGCGCCGAAAACGTGTCCGGAACAATTGATCACAGGCCTTCAAGGAGTTCAATAACAGTAAGGCGTTCCCTTAGGAAGAAAATAAAATCTGGACAAACCACTTCCAGGTGCTCCGAGGCATGTTTGTACAAATTTGCACGCACATAATTTCGAAAAACTGGCTGCGTACGACCAATTAGTCACATTTAACGCCCAGCATCGAATCACCACCGAAGCCAAGTAATCTCGTACCAGGATCCACTCTAGGATAGAGGCGCACCATTAAGTTTCTGAGGATCTCCCTTCACTTTAGGAGCTCTTATCACACCAGAAAGCAGTTTTTGAGTAAACCGGAAGGGCAGCCCGATGAGCAAGCCCATGGACTAGACATTTAAAGAAAATCATACAGCCAAACAAGAATGACATTGGAACGAGTTTGGGTTAAGGAGCCGCCCCGTTATTCAGAAACAAAAAGGCCTAAAAGTGCAACCCCTATCGTAGCATGCGTCCCCAGGCTGAGCCGTAATTTTGCACTTTCACCTCACGAAAGTCCAAATGTCCACGCCGTTTTTGAGAGTTGGGCCCCGACATTTTTGCACACGTGCATGTTTTTTTCTTTTTTTTTTCCGCCGGATATTTGGAATCTCTTAGATCCAAATTTCCAAAAAACAAATAACAAAAAAACAAAATATCTGGCGAAAAAAAAGGTTCGGCAGGAGCACATTAAACACGTGGTGTGCAATATTTCAGGGTAACTCTAAAAAACGGTGTGGACATTTGAGCCCTGAAGAATGTTTGGGGGTTCTTGTCTGAACCAGCCTGTAGCTATTAGTAGCATGTGCCCTGTAGTTCAATTACTACTGTAGTTGCACCCCTTCGTACCGCAGCGTGGTTCTTGGGGCGCGGGGGGTGGACAATGGTCACATGTGGGGCTACAAGGAGACGGTGAGAGCGCCGCGTATAGCAGGCAATCTAGGAAGGTGTGGATAATTACCCAGGTGGTAGTCTATGCGTGAGCTCGGCCAGATTTGGCGTGATATTTTGTCTGCAATTTGCGGATAGTCGACAGAAACATTGTACTGCAGTTGTACTGTTGTAGAACCTGTGGCTTGCCCAAGAGGCTAGCTAGAGAGGAGGACCAAGTCCACCACGGTATGAATGTCGCCCTGATCGCTGGATGACGCTTACCGAAGGGGTAGACGCGTGCTACGATAGAGGTTGCACTTTTTGCAATTTTTTGTTTCTGAACATCGGGGCTCCTTAACCCAAAACCGTCTGAAATTCAATCTTGTTTTATCAGTACGATGTTTTTAAATACCTAGTCGATGGGTTTACTCATCGGGCTGCCCTTCCAGTTTACTCAAACGCAGTTTTCGGGTGTGATATGGAGCTCCTAAAGTTAAGAGCCTCAGAAAAAACATCATGGAACAACACCTCAACCATCGTAGCATGGGTCGGTAAGTAACAATGTTCTGGGACCTCAAGAGAAGGAGTCGGTAAGATCACGGTATACTGCAGATATTTCAGTACCCTGTACATAGCGAACGCCATACTGACGGGGGCAACGGGAGTCCCGGAGCACACACAGTCGGTAGAGAGGGCGCGGTATATGTAGCAAATACCAACCCGTTCGGTGGTATGTATAGCAAACGCCAATAAGCCATAGCGTATACTCGTGTTCTGGGATCGCACGCAGCCGGCGAGAGCTCGCGGTGCATAGCAGAGGTGAACCAATTTGGGACCCCATGTATAACGAGCGTTTCAGCCTTAGGAGGGGGGTTGCACTCTGGGACCACGCATACGCGCTCCGTAAGCGCACGACGCGGTGTAATAGGATCAACCGTAAGGCAGGAGGTGGAGCCCAACATCTCACCCGAAAAATCGACAGTCGAGAAGAAACATCTCCGCGCAACCTGACCAGCATTTCTATGCGTTATTAGCCGACCCGTGCTACGATAGAGGAATACAGCACTTTCTGGCCGAAACGGTTTCTGGATGACGGGGGAGTGCTCCTTAACCCAAAAAACATATCCCACACTATGTCCAAGTAGTTTTGTTCCCAAAAACCGTTTCCGGCTCTAAAGGGGTAACCCAAAGTAGTCGGAATTCATGTTCTTCTATTGCGATATGTTTCCTTTGTATACCTAGGTCAAGGGTGTTTTTACCGGGTCTAGCCCCTTCTTGTTTTTTCCAATACGGTTTTAGAGTTGGGTACATACTGTAGAGCTCCTCAGAAAAAACATGGAAAAACACCTAGTACCATGCGAAAACACTAAAACAAACATACATTCAGTAGTAAATCTTACTGCTGCAACCGATGGTTACATTACACGCATGAGGAGCCCGACCAATCAGAAAGTATCCAGCAAAAACGTGTTGTACCCCTGCCGTAGGGATTATCTCATATCATACGAGACCCTGATTGGGTCATTGCTTTACCGTCGATCCAACGCGTATCCATCGCAGCACCCTTATACCGTACCGTACCCTCGCTCGTGGAAACGCATGTTGCATGCATTCTTCTATTCCAACCGCCCCTCCCCTCCCCCACCGCACAGGCCGGCGCGACCCTTCACACGGAAGCCTACAAGCGAACATACATCGTATCCGAAGGGCTGGACTCCGTTCTCCTCCCGGACGTCGACGTCACTGGGCCGTATGTCGCTTTCGCGGAGTGGTGGCAGGGGGAGGCACCGATTTACTGGACGATGACAGCTACGTCTGGGAGCGGGGAGGTGATGGCCCTAGTGGAGGGGCAGTTTATCGGAGACTGTGCCTCGTCGAGCACGTCTCAAAGTAGCACCACGTACGATCAGGCGTATGGGCACGGGGTGTCGAAGCTGGTCTACATGACGCTTGAGCAGTACGTGGACAACGACTGCGATGCGTCCGGGTCTCCTTCTCCTTAGCGTTGGCGATGACGTTTTGGTTTTTGTGGTTGTTGCTGTTGTTGTTGTTGGTGGTGGTGGTGGTGCAGTGTTTACCGCCGACGGAGCTTTTTCGAAGCAACGTCAGCCAATTACGAGGGGGGGGGAGGGTTCTTGACGAATTCGCAATATACGGACAATGATCGCGATACTCCCGTGTCTTCTTCCCCTAAGGGAGGAGTGGGTAGTGTTTACCTGCGACTGAGTGAGGTGTTTCCGCAAGCGTCCCTCACCCAGCAATCGGTTCCTGGTTTTGATCAATGATTATGTCTACGGGGTGTCTCGAAGAAGATTTAGATCGCCACAAAACAAAAGGGGGTGGGCCTGGCGTCAGTTTTGGTTCGTATCTTGGCGTCATTGGGGATGCTACTCTAGAAGTGGATGCCATTATTACTGTGTAGTGGCGGGAATAGTTCAAAACGGCTGTCATCGTTGGCGTGTCCCCTATCCCCTCTCTTTGATGTCGGGGCCTCATTGCTGTTTCGTCTAATCGAGCAACGAGCTCATACGGGTGTTGTGAGGCAATCTTATTCGCCTGGGGTGTCCAATGGTTATGGCGAACATGCAGCAACAAGCGGTGGTCTGTTGGTTGATACATGTGTTGGAGGCATGTTTATTTGCTAATGATAGCGGGGTCTACCGTGCGTGGGAAGTATGCTGCAAAGCGACGGGTCTGTTTATGCTCTCTACGAAGTGCTTCTTGTATCCTTCTTTTTTTGAGGGGTGTTACCGCTAATCGGAGTTTGTTTTGCGTGCCGTCTGCGTGTCGCGCTTTGTTGGGGGGATGTCTACGAGTTGTTGGAGGCAGGATGCTGCAGGGAGATGGGGCCTTGTTTTTCGTTTTTTTATATGTACATGCATGTTTCTGTGGTGGCCATATGGAGAGGCTTTGTTGCGAAGGCGCATGCTACGGTAGAGGTGTGCTATTTTCTGAGGCAACTTTCTCATTTGAGGAGCACTACATCATGGAACGACACCCCCCAAAACAAAATCTTCCGTTCTCGGTGACATTTTGACCAGTAAAAGTACTGCTACTCCTGTACCCCTATTTCGTGGCAAGGATTCCGTCAAAGATTGCTTCTACGATAGCCCCTCCCTCCCAAAACCAGCGATTTTCTGTAGCGAGCGTTTCATGGCTGCTCGACAAGAGCAAGGATGCTAGGAAAAAAAACTTATTCCGATAATTTCTTGTTTGCAAAAGGATTATCGAAGGATGTCGTCGGGGTGGCCAGGGGCACCGTATTTCAGGAGGTACGGGCCGGAGCTTGTTTCAAAGCCGGCGATTCCATTAAAGAAAAGTTGGGGGGGGCTATCGTAGAACGACACCAAAGTAAGTGCTGTTTGGGGGAGAGTGCTGCGTCGGTACGTAGGGTCAGCCGGGTGGAATCTCTCACCCTCTTATTGCTTCTTCCCTTCTAGGCTGGAGGAGCTTCCTTTGCAAAGCCAGTCATATGCCATGCTGTTTCTGGTTTTGTCCTATGTAGAGGAATCTGTATATTGGAGTTTGACTCGACCCGACCCGTCCCGACCTGACCCGACATGTCCCGCCCAGACCCGACCCGATCCGCGAGTTTTCACCGGACCTGTGAACGGCCCTAGACGAGTTGGCGTGTTTTCGGGCGGCGAATTACAACAGTCACGGAGACAGTGTTGGTTCGTGGCGGGATATATTGAGGGTCGCAATAGCTCTCGTCGGCGGATCTGGTGCCTGTTCGTCCGCTGCGCTGCTGGTGTTTTGTTGGTGTTTGTGTTAGTATTGGTCTTGGCTGCTGCTGGTCGGATGTTGGTGTTGTTATGTTGTTGTGGGCCCTGGGGTTGGCGAGGTCGCTGGTGTTGGTGTTGGCTGGTGTTTGGTGCTGTTGGTGTTATGTTGGCGTTGTGTTGGCGTTGTGTTGATGTGTTGTGTTGGTGTGTTGTGTTGGCGTTGTTGGTGTGTTGTGTTGGTGTTGGTGTTGCGCTTGTGTTGCTGAGGTTGGTGCTGGGCTTGTGTTGCGCTTGTGTTGCGCTTGTGTTGCGCTTACAGAGCTCCTCAAGTGAGGGGAGCCTCGTAAACGATAGATGCTGCACTTACCCCTACCGCAGCACGCGTGGAAATAAAATAATACGAAGGACGCCTCCGGACGGCGATAAAAACCCATTTCCTGAACAAACACAGAACTGTCTTCCAGGGAAACGGTTGCACGAAACACACACACGCAGCATGATGCTCCACGAAGAAGTTGCTCGTTCTCATACTAAACTCATCGCCAGGATTAACTCTGACGTCTCAGGGCAGGGCTAAAAAATTACAGAAGAATACACCTCAGGAAACAGTGCTGTTTTTTGCTCACCCTGCTTGGCGCAGGATAAAAGAAGACCGCTCCTAAGCAATGCACTGCTGTGTAGCTAAACGTTTCATGGCTGTTCACGGATGATCAGGTCTACCCTCGCAGGTGGGGTCGGGTCGGACGCGTGCTACGATAGAGGTTGCACTTTTCGACGTTTTTGTTTCTGAATGACGGGGCTCCTTAACCCCAAATCGTCGGGGTGTCATTCTTGTTTTGCAACAGGATTTGCTTTAATATAACTAGGTCATGCGAGATTGTTTTAATCAGGTTGTACTTTTATTTAAATCAGTGTTGTGAGTGAAGTACAGAGCTCCTAAAGCGAGGAGTCGCAGAAAAAGACTGCTGCACCTCTATCGTAGCATGTGTCATCGGGCCAGGTTAGGTTGGGTCGCGGCGACCCGACCCGACCCGACCCGACCTGATTCGACCCGTACTATTTGGAAAATATCCTGACCGGCGGACGCGTGCTACGAAGGAGGTTGCACTTTTTGGCTTTTGGTTTCTGAATAACGAGGCCCCTTAACCCAAACCCGTGCCAATGTCATTCTTGTTTAGCAATATGATTTTGTTTTAAGTGGCTAGTCCATGGGTTTGCTCATCGGTCTGCCATTCCAGTTTACTCAAAACTGTTTTCGGGTGTGATATGGAGCTCTGAGAGTGAAGAGAGCCTCAGAAAAAAAAGGTGCACCTCTATCGTAGCATGGGTCACCGGCTCCGCCCCGCCCCGACCCGACCCGGTAGATTTGGAAAACCTCCTGACCCGACACGCGGGTCGGGTCATTGACCTTCGAAGATCCCTGATGTGTATCTGCAGGCCTTTGTTTTATATTGAGGAGTCTGTCCGTCGGGTGGGACACGCTCGAGCCATCGGGCACGCGAGGCTGGAAGACGCGTGTGCTACGATAGAGGTAGCACGTTTCGGCTTTTTTTTTCTGAATGACGGAGCTCCTTAACCCACAATTGGCAGGGTGTCATTCTTGTTTTGCAATATGATTCTTTTGTATTCCTCGGTCATAGGTTTTTTATTCGGGTTGCACTTTTGGTTGACTCAAACCAATATACGTGTGTGAAGTTCAGAGCTCCTAAAGTGAGGGGAATCAGAAAAACACCGGTGCACCTCTATCTAAAGCGCGCCCCGGTAATGAGGGCCTGTTGATTGGGGCCACCGGACAATAGAAAATCACTTAGAGAATAACACATTCAGTCTAGGACCGCCGTCTGTCACAAGGCTAAATTTCTGTCTCCCACACTGAACCTAACTTGTTGAGGCTAGACCACCGCCCCCGACAAAAGTCGTGACTGCCGTCTCCGACACTTAAACTACAACCGCCGTCCGAGCCGAAACTCGGGCTGGTGAATATTTATAATTGTCGTCCACGGTGCGCGTTGGTAGGAAGCAGACAATTCCCAACCCAACCAACCCAACCGAACCAAACCCAACGCAACACAACGTAACCCACCCCAACCCAACTCTACACAACCGATCGACATTCCTCCTGCCGCCATTCGGTGTTGGTGTGTGTGCGTCCCAGCACGATTTTACTGTTCTTTTTAGAGAGGCCAGTTCGTCGGATTGGACAGACTCGAAAAGTCGGGCACGCGAGGCTGGAAACGAGCGCCCCTATTTTTGGCGCCGTCGGAAATTAGAAACTCGCTTTCTATATTAAGGATGTGGTATAGCGTGTGTACCAGGGCGTTGCTGGTGTGTACGCGATCAGGCCCACTTGCCGATGACCGGACAAGATACAACCTGAAATTGAGGGTGAAGGCTTAAGTCGCTGTGAGGCAAACTTGTATGACCTCTTCAATATAAGAGAGAAAATACTGTGGGCGGCTCCATGCCAATGGTGATTAATGTATGTGCTCAAAAGCGAGGCTAATGATGAGCAAAAGAAGAGAAGAAGGAGAAGGGACAAGAAAAAAGAAGCGAGGAGGGTGCGCGTGCAAACGCTCCTGCTCAACCTTGGTAATCGCAAACTGCAACATGCGCTACGATCTTGAACCGTAACAACAACATGCACTTCCTACTACGTCAGATAACGCACCAACAATCGTGCAATCTCTATATATACATAATTATTCCGCATCCTGTTGTTTACTTCAACTGAACCACATATCATACGACATACGACAGAAAGTCTATCCATTATTCCAAATGATATATGTTTACTTGGTGGAATGTTCTTTTACACGTGCATACTGCAGACTGAGCAACTAACCTCTTACTAGATAGTAGACCTACGGTACTACAATGTATCAATGTATCAACTGTCATGCATACTTATTGGCTTGTTAGTGAACTCTGATTGGTCACTATTGGATGTTTCGAGGGTCCAACTCTTGAACGCATCCTACAGATACTTACTCCGTGTTATCGAATGACGACAAAACGATTACTTACCAACAAAAGTAATATCGAATACAATGTGGGCGTAAAATAAATTCTTGTGGATACATCGCACTATGTAGTAAACGCCACAAGGTGTCGACAAACAAACCTGTTTTTTTGGTACGCCTAATGGTGTACTGGTACTACATAGTGCAATGTCTTCACAAGGAACTTTTTACGCCCACGTTATGCAAGGGGGGGGGGGCGGCCACCTGCGTACAGAATACAGAATGTCACACCTACCGAGAAAAAATACAGCTGGTCCAGGCTGGGTGCGTTATATACTAACTCCAGTACACAATGGCTCCCGATTGTTTCTACGGTAGGGGGGGCATTTTCCCGGCCAATCAGAGCCACTCCGAAGAGTGACCAACCATATTTATTTGCAGTCCCGAGCTTTCACGCCTTACATAAACAAACACGCACTACCAATAGTACTAATAGTATACTAATAGTAGTAATAGTACGATAGGGGTGTAGTTCCATGTACTTTCTAAGGTTTATTCTCCACTGGGGGAGCTCTTATTAAGATCAAGGTGGGGACCCGAGGTATCCCCTGCAGGTTTGCCTACGAGCGCGTCGCGTTGCCACTCACGTGTGTTGATT
>JAYJME010000192.1:0-30325 GCA_036873775.1 Costaria costata | reverse complement strand
AGTCAGCACGTGTTTGGCCCACCCCCCCCCCCCCCCATATGTATGTATATATACATAGGTTGGGTTGGCATCGGTTGGCAACGACGATGTAAAATACGCTACGTGAGCTGGACAACCAGCGTACCGGGTTTTGTATTTGTTTGTGTTTGGCAGTCACCATGATGATTATCGAGTTACATCATATTCTGCGGGGTGGAGACCCCTAACTCCACACGAGGGTAATGATCGTATCACGGAGTGTGAATATGGCAAGGCACCCACGCGGCAATTACATAGTAATACCCATTGCTGTCTCTGGAGTGGCCACACCACAAAGTAAAGCAACTCATTGGTCGTTGTCATCGGCAAAAACGTAAGCGCAACGTGTTGAGGTCTGTCTAACGAGCGGTTTTTGTACGATGCAGTTCACCCGTCGTGTGACTAGCCTAAGACCCCACGGACATTCGCGCTTGGTGGGTTAGGAATGTCTCGCGGGTCCGTGAAAACTTGACATGCTCCGTCTCGGCATAGTAGGGATGGGAGGGTCTGTGGTTACATGACTACGGCCCTGCATGATATGAGTCGCCCCCCCCAACCACCCTACCTAGCAAGGGCTGGCGGGCTTGTTGGTATTACTTTCCTTAGGTGCGGGTTGTGGTTCGCACGGGGATAGGTGGGGTTGTCGGCTGAGGCTAACGAACACTGGATATCGATACTGGTGCAATTGTATATATATATTTGCTACGAGTACTGTGGTTGGTGGCATGCGTTCTACGGTAAGGGGTGTCACTTACCTGGTTTTGGTGAAATTTTTCTATGAGCGAATGAAAATCCCAAATTAGGAACGACACAATATCGTTATTCTTTTTACACTATTTTCGCCTGATATCTTTGTCAAGGGATTGGTCGCGGTCTTTAGAGTACGCCTTTGGCCAAAGCCCGTTTTGGTGGTATGACGGAGAGCGCAGAGAACTCCCCAGAAGCGGAATGTCAATGGAAGACTAAATGGCTTGGAATATTAAGCGGGGTATCTGCTGCACCACCTCTTACAAGGGGCCACCGCATCGTTCGCAAAAAATGGACACATACAGTGATTACGCCTCCCTTCCCCCCCCCCCATGAGAGCTCAGATGGATAACCACGCGAGTTGTCAAAAATGTACATGTCTCACCAGACGCGCTGCGGTTGCACATGCCGTTTGGTGCTAAACTTTCAGATGCGACGAGACGCAGCCCGAAATACGTACCAGTTGGTCATTTTCAACTCTCTGCAAAAAAGAACGTACGCACTGTAGGTAAATATAGATACCGCATTTCCTTTTCAGACAGGTCCCACCATCTAAACATTGCTTACAGACTGGTGCTTACGGTACAGGTGGCTTAACCGATATTTCCACCACCGCGTTGACGGCCACTCTGCCGAATGGCTCGTTTCCTCTCTCAACATGCACGGTTGGAATTTTTTCGTTTGGCGCCCAGCGGAACAAACATTCCTCAAGATGGTGCATACATCGCCAAGAAAAACAACACTGGGGTGCTATGGTATTGTGGCAGGATACGTCCATGTATTTCACATGTTCACGACTGCGTTTAGACCGCCCAGGCGAGTAATTCATTACCCCTCTCAACATAGGAGTTTTAACGGATGTAATTATTTTGTTGGCGCAGAAAACAAACTTCTGCTGACGTGGTGCACGCCACTGAGACCCAAGAGGCGCATCAAAGCTGTAATACTACAAATGTGATACCGTATTCAAGCCCGTCCGAGAGTGGCTCCTATAGGCTGGAATCACATGGACCGAAACGAGCGACGCCCGGTACGGTAGTAGCAGCAACAACAACATGGAAGGACGCATGCCGTAAAATCAGTTTTGGCGACAAACTATCACGCTCATGGCAATACGAGGCTCGTGGTCGAATGGTGTCGGCTGCCACTGCAGCGGGTACTTCCAGGTTCGGAGGCTGTGTCCATGAGACACCACCGACACCACCGGGTTCGCCCCGCTGAGGTTTATGGTTGGAGAAGTTTGTGAACACATAGCCGCCTGTAACAAGTAAAGCGTCGTGCGCAAGCCCTCTATTGTACGCGTTTACGTTTGAAGCAAACACGAAATCCCCTTCAAATGTGTGTGTGAGAGGGGAATGGGAGCTACGTCCTTCATTATACCTGGAATAGTCGTATTGCGCCCTACCCTCTTAATGTCACACTTTATGTTTGAAGGCGTTACCCTGTTGTCGGATATTAGATGGTTTCCCGGCTACGATGCCTAACGCCTATCTACCTTGTTGGTGGTGGGTTCGTTCCCACTACAGTGTGAACAGCGGGGGGGGGGTTCAAGCGGCAAGTACGTTACTTTCGACAAATGTGTTTAATACTCTGTATACACACGTTTTCACATCCATCTCAGGCGCAACTGTATGTGGCAGCGTCACGGATGGAGCCAGCAGCACCGACGGACTGCTGTCGTGTTCCCAGGTTCAATTGAGGCCGCCATTGTCTCCCTAACGACGCAACATATCCCCACGTATGTGCTCGATGCCTTGCCACAATGTTCAGGTCAAGATCATGGTGGAGTAGAGCTTCACCCCATCACGAAAGGCCGAGGAGACGAATCTGCACCTGAACATCCCCTCGTGTATTTTCTGATACCTCATTGAGAGGGGGTATCTTGCGGGCAGTAGCATGAGGCGAACTGGTAGTGCACGAGCGGGGAGTGTCACGTGTCACACACATGGTGCAGAACTTCCGCCTGTGAGGTGCCCTTCTGTATTGAATCTTAGGCATGTGCTGACATATGTTCAACACAAAAAACGAGGAGAGCTAAGATTGTTCTTCTTGTGTTCTTGCCCCCTCAGCGTCAATGCAAGCTGGGTGTGGATGGAACGGGAGAGCGAGGAAAGTAGTTGTTGGTTGTCGATGGTTATACGGTCTGATAGATAACAATGGTCCTCCGTATTCCTGAGGGTTGACAAAAAAAACATTGTTTGGCAAGTGGATTGTATCGTTAGGGATCGTTTTGAGGTTCTCTTAACGAATCGGGTCGATTGCAAGTGGTGCTTCGTTTTTCACACTCACCATACGTCTTTCCCGGGTAGGTGGCGTTCGAGCTTGGTGCATAAGAGTCGGCCAAATGTAACGGTTTGAGTGTAAACATTGATTGTAAACGGACAAATATTGTCGATGCGTTGTGATCAAGATTTCAGCCTACCGATTGCTACTGTACTATCTCGTGAATACGGTTTGGACAACTGTGAGAGTTTCGTGCTGATTGGTTAAGTATTTTGGTATTCGAAGAAGTCACTGGTGTTGGAGTCGCTAGAACGAAGAGCCGACAAGTGGACGCCGCCCCCTATGGCATCGGATGCGTTTGCGTCATTTCGATGTGGGAATCAGAACCAATTATTTGACATTGTACAATCGAAGTCGCATAACCGTTTCTAAATGAATATTCGTGCTTGACGTTAGGTGACAATCCCCGAGAAATGTAATATAAACCCAATGGCATATCCCCGCCCCACGAGAACACTCGAGCACAAATGCGTCCCCTTGGCCGAGAGGGGCGGGAGCTAGACGTATCTCCGAAACATATTCATGTTCCTTACTTATATTGTGAATTATAGCGTGAATGTGCATGGTGAAGGCATCGAAGGATGAAAATGATATCGTTGATGGTTTTTGTCGTTGATGGGACTTGCACAATATCGGACAACTAAATCGGGTCAATACATGAAAAATGTGTGCTCTACATCGTAACCTGCTTAGCCTTCGGGTGACAGAAGACGATCTTCGTCGACCGAAGAAGCCACGATGAAACGACCATCAGCTCGGTTCTACTCGGAATTCCTATCGACGAATTACGACGTAGGTTTGCACAAGCTTCCTGCTGACAATCCTGCTGGTTCCAGTGCGACCGTTAACAATGTCAGCCCTAACGAACTGAAACAGTTCCGGGACCGTTTCATAGCCAAGGGCACACCAACATTGTTTGAGATCAACTTTCCGTATCCTCAGCAGTACCGCAGCCTCTCCCCTCAACTAACGGTGGTTCCCAGAGCCATACACATTTAGCCGCATACATTCCGTATTAGGTCCGATATTCGATGACATGGCGGGCATTTCAAACCCGACGTCGCTGACAAGCTTAGTCCTGCTAGTCGCAGTGAACCTGGTGTTTTCAAACGCTAGCGTAGCGCGGGCCGGGTAGTTCGCATGGAAGATGCTCCTGCCAAATCGATTACGACTGTCCGTACAACCCGCATTATATTTTCCAATGATGTCAGCAACATGGCTTCCTACCTGCCTACGTATAGTACGTTGTCAGGGAAGATCACACGTTTGTTGTTTCGCATCGCTACTTTAGGCCCGATTTTTTATGTTATCGCACTGATTTATGTACATTTGCTTCACATTGCATAAACGCAGCTAGCTACCCGTGACCAAAGCTACCACGCCATACAAGCGACTGCGCACTGCTTGTCTTACATCGCACTTCAGCTTCTCCATATGTGCGATGCTAAGTATTTGGTATCCTCCCCGTCAAGGCCGACCTCCCTGGCGTTTGGTGTCACAACTCCGGCAAATACCTGGTCTATACTTGTCTGTTTGAGGGGAAACTCGCGGAGCACCGACCTCGTCCCAAAGGAGAACACATGCGTCGATCCGTAGGAAACACCCCTTTCCATGGGTCGCCCCCTTGGTTGTCCCGTGGGTCAGTCAGTTCTGGTGTGAAGTGCTTTAGCCTATCGAACGACCCATCGGTAGTGGTTCATTACGTGAAACGACCACAAGATGACCCACGGGAAGTGCGTAACCCTTGGGTCGTTCCATGGGTCATACACCCGCCCATGGGACAACGCCTGACCTATGTGAACCATGGGACTAACCAAGTTACGCATACCAACCCGTGGGTAGTCCAACCGGTAATCGAATAGGCTTAACGACTTGCCACAAGAGTTCCCATGGGACCATCCATGGGACGCATTCAGACCCAGGGGACGGCCAATGGGACGTATCCGGGCCCATGGACGTTCGATGAAAGGTACACCAACCCATGTGTCTTTCGTGTATTGTGCCATGGGTCCATATACGTCCCATCGGTAGTCCAATGGGTTGGAATACGTCCCATAGGTCACCCCAAGGGACGTATACCCACAAGAGGGGTGGTCCAACGGATTGTCCCAGAGACTGAAACACTTCCCACAGGTGATCCCATGGGACGACCCATGACATGTATTGGGACCCATGGGACGACCTATGGGACGTACACCGACCAATGGGACAGCCCATGCGAGGACAGATGGGTTGGTGTACGTCTCAAGAAAAGTACCATGGGTCGGAATACACCCCATGGGTCGGCCCATGGGATTACTTGTGGAACATGTTTCACTCCATAGAACGAGAAATGTGATGTGTTTCATGCATTGGGACGTCCCATGGGACCAACCAGGGGTTGGAACAAGTCCCATGGATCATTCGATGGGTCGACCGTTGGGACGTATTCCAACCTATGAGGCAACAGATGGGATAGCCCATGGGTCATCCAATGCGATAAAACACTTCTTACAGGAAACTCCATGACGCCACAGATGAGACGTATACAAACCCATGGGTCTTACCATGCGTTTCCCTGTGGGGTCAACTACATTCCATGGGTCGTCGTTCTGATTTAAATGCGTCCCATGGGTTGTCGTTGAGATTTAATAGCGTCCCATGGGTCGCCTCGTGAGGTCACTTGTCGGCCGTATTTATGCCTATGGGATTACCCGTGGGACGTTGCATGGGTTGGTATACGTCCCTTGGGACACTTAATAGGACGATCCATGTGATCGTCAATGCCCATAGGACACCTTATGTGGTTTCAAGTCCCATGGGCCGTTCACAAACCCTTGCGATGTATGACGACCCAGGGCATTGACTTGTCCCATGGGTCGTCGTATGTGTCATCTCGTGGAATGTCCCATGGAATTTCAGTGCCCATAGGACGTTCAATGGGTTTTCCCATGAGAACGTAAAACAAATACATGGGATGGGACGTCCCACACGAATCCAGAGATTCGTATTCCTCTTGCTCGTCCGTGTTCCATATACACAGGGGTACCGCATGTCGCAGACCAGCACTGTAGTACAGTAGATGTCTGTTCCCTCGGCAAACAAACAGCACCAAATCGTTACCGCCTGCCCCTCTCGCGTATCGCTTGAATAGTTATTATTGAACAAGCTACTCGAGTACAACTTATCTTAATTATCCTGCTATTGTATCTTGCTAGCCCTTCTTTCGTAATCGCAACCCTATTCTTCCTGAGCCTCCATTCTCTGGCATCCAAGGTATTTAGAGGGCGATGCTCTCGCCGCCACATAGGCAACAATCAACAAGTCCAGAGCCAACAAGTCCAGAAGCAGCAACAACAGCAGCAGCAAACAGTGTCATATACCAGCAGACTATGAGCCATTACGTTTGCGGTTTGCTACCATCGCCTCCAAAATGTCCCCGTGCTCGTGGTGCCCGCTGTGATCCTTTTTTTCGGCAATCAAGTACAATATGATGTGATTCCGTAATTTTCTTCACTGCAGTACCCCCCAGCTACTGTATCCTGTTACGCCTTCTTTCGTATTTCTAGTCCTGTTTCCCATGTGCCCCCTTGATCTGGCCTTCGATGTTCGTTGGGGGGGGCACAATCGCCGCCTCATCAGCAACATGCAACAAGTCCTGGAAGGAGCAGGAGCAGCGTGTCAAGAACCAGTAAAACAGTGCATCGAGTACCAGTCCAGCCGTAAATTCAAGAAGTATGTTCACAGTTTGGAGTCGTCGAAATTCACAACTACTAACGGAAATGCTGTATAACATTTCACTTAGCGTAGTCCGAATTTTCAAACCCAGTTTGTAATCAGAAAGGCAGGCCGTCGCTCCTGCTGCACCGGCTGCGCTGGTGTACGTTGAGCACCAACGTTTCGTTGTCCCGAACGAACAAACAACGTTGTAGGAGCTTACACGAGACAGCGACAACAAAATCCTCAGCAGCAGAAGCAGCAGCAGCGGTGGGGGGCGACCTTGGTGGTGATAGACAGCTTCGACTTCGAGTCCCAAAGGCTGGTGTTGTTTGTCCCCTTCAAACACCTGAAGACATGAATGAGAACTCTCCCCGCTAGTGCTCCTGCAGCTCACCAAAAGGTGAGCCTCAGTATGGGTGACACAGTGGTGCAGGGGGGCTTCGATCATGGCAGCGTGATGGAGGCAAGGCGACTGTGTAAGTAGAGCCCCGATTCATTGCGATGGGTGCTACGTGCCCAAGTTCCGAGTGAACATAATAGGTGCAGGTATCCAGGTATCGTACGCACTATCGAGGTAACACCCTGGACACACTCGATACTCGGTACGAGGAGATGCGATCTATACAATCAAAAACTCAGTTCAAGGTAAAACGCGGTCCTCATCACACAAACGCAACGGGGTAAGGGGTGAGGCTTGGCGCAAACTACGTTTGTCCGTGTTAGCTACCCCTGTTTATGGCCGCGCCGTCGAACCTAACGTCCCGCCGATTTTGCAATTGTTTCGTGAGTCAGGCTTGATCAACGTGGCGTGGACAAACTAAACTAAAATACAGCGTGATTCCAACACATAATACGTACTGGGGTTATTTCACAGACAATTGATTGCCAACATTATACAACGTTGCATTTCGTTCTAACCCCGGCTTTTGCTCCATTTTCCGCTAGAATATATTTATCTGACGATGGAAAACCGCAAACTAAACGCCTCGAAAGGTCATGGTTTACTTGGCTATTCGAGTCAACCAAACCGGGACCATAATGTTACCCCCACAAACGGTGTACACACTGGTTGTGCTTAATCATCATCTCACTGAAGGAAACCAAGCTCGACCTGCAGTGTGGCCATCAAAGGTGTTCACACGGGGAAATAATCCGTCGATGCGGTTTAAGGGGCAGACATAAACGCGTGCACGAACAAGCACTCGTGCCAAACAGTGGAGGACGTGTTGGTGTATGTGTTTCATTTTGAGCCCCGTCGAGGGATATCTGAATGCCATGGGCTCGTCGGTCTCCCATACAGGTCGTCCAGTAGGGCACGACTCACTGGAAAACCCCAAGAACCGCGACCTAGATACCTCGAAATACGTTGCATTATCCTTCCGCTCTCTGTAGAAGTATGAACCATGAGTGGTGTGTTAGCAAATACCTGGTATGCGTTTCTTATTGGTTCGATAGTGACATCTACAATTATGTACGATTACGTCTGTTGCCTGTACGTCGAAAGTGTCAACTCCACGTCGAAAGTACCAACTCCATCTTCGCGTCTTTCTCGTCGACGCCGCCTTTATGGTGCTCTGAGCCCTCACCAATGTGTATAGAAACGTGAACCGGGGCCCACCCTCTATAGAAACCTAGTCAGACAGCCGAAGATTGATGTGCACAACAGCGCACAGGCTCGCAAAGTACATAAATCGCACGACACAGGCTCCAACCGCGTATACCGCACAAGCCCTTGTAACCGACACCCGTACAAGACACAAGTGTGTAGTGAGCTTTCCAATAATACAGGGGAGCCAGTCGAAGTCACCTGATACATCTGTGCCGGAGTGCATATTCCCTTGGGCCTATCGTGTCCGCCACCTCGACGGAATATTTTGGCTGCGACATTTGTACGTCAGATCCACGGCTAGCGCACAGTGCATGCTCGCCATGAACATACGCCATGCTGGCCAAAACGAAGGAAATACCACAACTTGAAAACACCAAACATGCACATGATTGTTTCCCAGCTTGACGGCGTCCAGGCTCGATCTCTTTGAGGGAGTCGCTGCTTCACCAAGAGCGCCACTAGGACAATGCCGCGATGAGTGTGAAAGCATAGGAATACGACGTACCCATGTTTTGTTAACTAGTCGGCGAGAAGAAACACAACGGGGCGACTACAGTAGCTCTCATATTGAACAGAGACAAGAAAGGCTGGAGTTATTTCCGAAATGCCAGCCCTCTACAGGGACTTGTTTGCGGGTAGGCAGATGTTGGCCCGGTAGTTGCGGCAATGCACCCGTTATTGGCCTCTGGCATACGGTTGTATCACGCAATCCTTCCTTCCGGGTCTGAACGGTGCGTTTTGATCCATGAAAACACTTGTGACCAAACGTTTGTCCGATTTCAAGTATCGCCCGAGGTAATAGGGGTGTCTGGTTCTGATCCAATTCATTGTTGAAGGACACATCTCTACGCAGTACGTCCAAACCGTGTGGCGCGTAGGGCAGGCCACGCGCCACGCGCCACCAAGCACATGTCAAACATGATTTTCACTCGACAGTACATCTGAAAGCTTCACGTCACACTCCCACGGCTGGTGGTGTTGTGTGTTATGGCGTCCTTGACCACCCGGCAACTAATACTGGTGGCCACGGAACTGTCACAACACTGGTCGCAACAACCGTACATTCACAACATCTCAACAGCCTAGTCCATCCAACCAGCAGCAGCGGTGTTGGCGTTCCTGCGATGCCTCCCGAATGTAGTAACACTACTGTAGTAGACAAGGTAGGGCATTTTGTCGCCCGCATCCTGTTTCGAGTGTAAAACTAGCCGTGTTTCCTTACGACAGCATACGAGGTCCTGGGGTATATGCCGGTAGTCGCCTATACTAAACGGGACTATGTCGAGCTCTCCGACCGGGCAAAACGTACAACTGAAGTTCGGAGGGAAATTTACGTAAGTGCGTGATGTGCGTGTTGGATTCAGACAACTGTACTGTACAACTAAATGCAAACGAAAGAACACCGGGGGGCGGCAAATGTTCACCACCCATTCGACTGCGTGCTCCCCCGGTGCGATCTTGGCTTCATCCGGCTCTATGGGCCGGATAATATCCGCTGTGCTGCCAAATTCGGTCATCGCCACCATACAATATTTAGCAACTTATTTTGCACGAAAAGACAAAATCCCAATTTTATCGGAAAGGCAATTCATAGTTAGGAAAATCGGGTGATATTACAGTAGGTCGAGGAAGCCTACCTACTGAGCTTCAGTCACAGGTATTCGCGTTTCAGTATCGCTAGGGCAGGACTACAGGCTTTCAACGGTTGAGGCAATTGATTATAAAGTAGCCCATCAGGTTGACGCCTCCACATAATGGGTAAGTTCATAAACAGTTTCGTCACTTTCGTAACGTGGCTGCAGCATCCCGGCCATCACCAGTTGGGCTACTTCAGTCACAGTTTCCATAACTGCAGCTACGTGGCGGCAGCAACCCAACAAGTCCATGATATAAATCGTTTAGGTAACTTTGACTCAAGGGGCTCAACAGGTAGAGACACCTACCAAAACAATGGTGTACTTTGTGAGCCGGGCTCGGTCTGGACATTGTTTCTCGAGGCACTCCCCGCGCCACACTCTAGAAGTATATACGAGCACATTATCATACGAAGAAATACTTTCACCAGAGCCAAACCTCAAAAATACAAACTGTTATTTTTTTGATATTCGATGTCAGGGTGCAGTTTTTGTTGGTTATGTACTGTGTAGTACTACGCACTTGACGATATAGCCACGTGGCTAAAATAAGGAATCAGGTAGAGACTTCTAGCGAATAAAATGTAGTTCACAATATGCATTTAATTAGATGGAAGCCTCTGTCTGTAGGGTTGGTGAAGTCACTGTGCAAGCTTGAAACCTCTACTACGTGTTGGTCAACTACAGTCATTGGAATAGTTTGAAGCAGCCTTAACTACGTATTTATCTGGTTTAAGGAAAGAAACTCCAAATGATGTCCGCCGCGAATGCCGCATAAGAAATTCACTAGTATGTCACAATGTTTTGTATCATACTCGCCGCCATGAACTGCAAAAAAAAGGTTACGAAACAATTGTTTTTTTGCGGGCCTGGGGCTGGCGATAGCGGCGACAATGAGCCCCGACCAACCACAGGCCTTCAAAAAGGTCATTGCATCAACAATCTGGGGTTTTCGTAGAAACAATTCATTAAATGTTAATTGTTTTAGGAACATAATTGTTTTTACGGACTCCACGTTATGCCTGTAAGACGCTTCGCGCACACATTTCAAGAGTCGATCGCACAGGACCAGGGTCAAGTCGTCTGCAACGATAACAAGTACATTATTGTCAAATATGTATACCTAAATATCAACAGGCACATGTTTTCCGCCCAAACTTCCAAATTTCTAAGCCTGTCCTGAAATATAGACCAGGACGTCTTCGACGTATTCTCTGAGCCCCGGCCGACACGTTGACGGACGTTGTATTTTTGTATATTTCTCCAGACATACACAGTATGTATACTCGTTAGTATTGCATTAGTATCCACAGTATTGTAAAATAAACACGGCCGAATATCTGGATTCAAAGACACAATCACACCATGAGTCGAAGGGTAAGCAGGGACACCAAGAATACCTGTGGAAAATATCAAAACCTATCTCCAAACACTTTTGACGTTGAACAATTTAGGACATTTTAGCTTGAATCAGCCTGTACCTGTTGAGCTACTTGAATCACGGGGTTGCCGTAGCCCAACAGGACTTTACCGTTGCAATATTTCACCGCAGTTACCTTGGCTACAGTACCCCGACCGCACTTGGGGAGGAGTGGCCCGTGGCCTGGTCGAGGCCTCGTGCCGGCGGCGTCAGCGCGGAAGTATGCCAACTCATATTCTAACACGTTAGCTGTGACAGACCGGGTGAACGTATGTATCGTAGATCTCGAGACACGCACGAACTCAATCAGCCATCTTCCGGATAACCACCACAAGCCATGGGTAGCTTATATCAACTTGAGGCGAATAATCGGGGAGGCAATATGGCCGGCAGGGTGTACGCATATATCGTAGATCTCGAGATATGTATGAACCAACTGGTCCATCAGCATAAAAGAGCCACAGGTCTAGATCTCGTGTCACAAGCAGTCACCCGTGCTTGATAGATTTGACCGGTCCTCAGCTTAATCTAGCTTAATGTTTCGCCGTAAACGGCACAGATGAGTAAGGTTGGGACCGAATCAAGGTGTCAGAATAAGAGCAGCCCTCCTTGATTACACGACGACGAAGAGAAGTGCTCAGTTCACGTTGGCTGTAACAACGGCAGCACGGGACCAACGCTCCGCGACCGCTCCCGAACATTTTGTCCGCGACCTCGACTACTTCTCCAGCCAATCTAGATCCTACATAGCATCCATTACTTTCCCAGGAATGTCCCACGGAATGGTACGGGGAATTTCGAGAAGCAATTGTATTGTTGATGGTACACTGTATTATACAGTTGAAGAATACGGTGTAAGGGAACATGTTTTTTACAATAATGGATGTGGACTCTAAATTTATGGTATATCGGGTCGTCGGTGGCTTTTTGACCAGCGCAAGCAACTCCATGTAGCTTGACACATGTATATTTGTTGGTGTTGGTCATTGGATAAGAGTCTGTTACATGTTTAGGTGATTTGCCTGTGCACCGGCGTTGACTTTCGTTCAAGCGACATGGCCGGTAGAGATAGTTATTTAAGCGCCTATTTGAACCATATTTCCTGGAGTTCTTCGCTTAGGGGGCTCTTTACCTCGCCCCGACACTGACTTCGGGGTTTCGAGGGGGAACCTCGACGAACAATCCCATGTCTCATGTATGTTACAAAGTCCATTATAATAAAAAACGGGCAGTACTGGGTACTGTAGTTGTTCAGTAAAGCAGCCTCGTGATTCAGACATGCCTTTTATTATATGTTGCTACCCCTATCGTCGTAGACGTCTTCAGAAGTTTCAACTTCCATGGGACGCCCACAAACCTGTGGGATAACATTCCCACGTGATGTGTACCTGGTAACGATTTATGGGCTTTAGTGCCTCATGAATAATCTTATTTGTCATGCCACGGGATGTCTGATGGGAGTTCTGTGCCCATGACACGTCCCACGGGACGTCGCACGGGTTGTCCCACTGGAACATAATACATTCAAGGGGCGTACCACCGGAATCTCGACGATTTAACATCTCTCGCTCGGCCTTGTCTCGTTCCTACGGGGGGACATCGCAGAGTAGGACTGTGGAAGTGCAGCAGCAGGCAATTTATTCCGAGGCAAAAATGAAAAACCAAAACGGACCTGCCTAAGAGTCAGACTTTCCATGGCCTGAAACGTGCTACCTATTCGTCGCACGCGTCTTAGGATAGGTCTGCTTTATGGGACTGGAAGAATTAGGTGATACCTGCTACAGCATTCTTACTGTGGTTGAATTGATTGTTACGTTTCGGTGTTAATGCTCTAGTCGAGTTATCGTTTTACTGATAGTTTCCACAACTGTATGTGTCAGCGAAAGCAAAGCGGAAACCCTTGACCCCCGCAAAACCGTTGTACACATGGATTGCACTTAACTACAACTCACCGAGCAGAACCATGCTGAGTAGCCGTAAACGGTGTTTAACTCACACCAAACCCCGGCCTTTTGGGGTCGAAACACTCTTGCCTCGCGCAGACGAGACTTGTAAGGATAATATAGCATGTGCACCGACAAACCGTCGAGCCCATCATTGAACATGGATTGGTTGATGTTTATCACTTTGCGCCCCCTCGTGGAACATACGAACCTATATGATATCGCCGGCCACGCTTCCAGCGGGCCATCCTCTACGCAAGCGGGACATAGGGGCGCGGCAGGCAACTCGACGGCGCTCCCCGGAAACTGCGGGCCACACCACGACATGCCTCCTTCGAATGGACTTGGGATGTCATTTCCAAGTATGCATGTATATATTTGCACCACACCAAGTCATGTCACCAAATGTTCACCTCGATGCTACTGTAGTTACCAACATCTACGAGTATTCGTATCCAGTGAAATCGGTTAGCTGTCCGGCGGACGCATCAGCTACACCAGAGCCGATTCATCTTTACCTTCCCGTCTAACGATACGGAACCTGCGAATTACTATATGTTAAATCAAAACCAGATTGTGGACGACCGATTCATGCAACGGCTAACCAATTCCAGACGAACAGCGCGCACATCAGTCGGAACGGACGCCCTTTCAAGACATACGGAAAGCATGCATACACACCAGTATACAGTTGGTTACTTCTAATTTGCACCTCCTTTGCTACATCTACCCTACATATCTGCTCCCTCCCCGTGGGTAAATAAGGTCCGAGGTCCCAATAGCGGAGCCCCGCCTCCCCCGACCACGGTGCTATCGATCAATTGATTTCTCGGGAATACCACAACATGTTCTTCCCATGTCGACTCGCGTCGACTTGTGTCTAAACACACGCCATTGATAGTCTGATTGTGCAGTCAAACGTCTTAACTAAAACGAAAGTCCACCAGGGGTGGATTCAAAGTCACGAAATTGACCCAAGCAGTTTCAACGTTCACCGCGCGTGCCGTATAGACAACTGTACGTTGATGAATACCAGTTTCTACGAAATACAAGCATATACCAGTATATAATTAGCTAGTTCTACGTTTCACCCCATCTGTTACACCTGCCCCACGTGTCTTCTCCACCCCCGTGGGTAAATCAGGTCCGAGATCACATAGCGGACCCCCCCCCCCTCCCCCTGCTGACCACAGTACAACCCTTCTACTAGTTTGTTCGGGAAGAGTTCAGCATGCTCTTCCCGTGTCGACTCGCGTCGACTTGTACATACACACAAGGGATTGATAGTCCTATTCTGCAGTCAACGTCTTAGTCAATAATAAAATCCTCCTTCGAGTGGATTCGAAGAAGCTACATTGACCTTGGCAGTTTCGAACTGCACAACTAGACCACCGCGCGTGCCGTCTATACTACTGAATGTTTATGAATACCAGGTGTGTACTGAGCAGCGTTATACAGCAGGGGCACCCCGGCAGAGGCCTCCCGGTATATATGTGCTCGAATACTCATTTGTTCTGAGGCGTACTGTATGCAGCGACTCGACCAAACAGATGCACTGCGTTGTTCGTGTGTCAGGTCCACGGCTAGCGCACACTGCCCGTTCGAGATGGCATTGCGCTATACTTCCGATAAAAATCGGTCAGCCCACAAGGTGAAAACAACAAGACATGGTCGTTTTCCGGCCTGACGCTGTCCAGGCCTTTTCACCGTGATAGAGGCGTTACTTCACCATGAACCTCACCTGCACAATACGGGGAGGGGGAGGTTGAAAGCATAGGAGGACAACGCCCATGATGTTACGCCATCGTCGTTCTTACTCGTTTGGATCACGAGGTGACATGGTGAACAGGGTACATGCAGGACGTTTATGGATAGTTTGAATTGGACACCCCCATTTACAGGAGGGGTGCGGTGGAGAACAAAGTGGTTTTCTCGAGTTGAGGGGGTATTGTGAACACTTTTTCACCTCAATGTCTTAAATAATCGTACACATCAAGCGTGAAGAACTTCAAAATATGTGGAGGCATTGATAAGGCCCCTTGAGCAACACGAACCTACGATGACCAAGCTAGTATCCCGACCACGTCAACACGGAAAGCAATAGCCTTGTTTATTTTGACGTTGATCGTTTCCGTTGTCAGTGTGTCTTACAAGAGGCAGCCCACAAACGACTAAAATATGCCAAGCGTCACAAGGTCTTCTTATGGCGCTAGACCCAATTTCGGGCTGGCTGCAAACTAACCGTATAGACAAGAACCCGGCATCAAAACAAGAGCGACATGTCGATATTATTACAACCTTCTGTGAACCAGAAGCGGCCGTTCAGGCCTGAACGAACGTTCACACGCCATTGCACAGGGCTTGCTATTGGCGGGAGTACACAATTGTCAATGCGACACAACAAATCGTTCTATATTTCGGATATGTACATAACTCACCCGTATTTGGTCAACATCGTCTGGGCAAGCAGTACCGATGGTTGTTGACTACCATGGTAGACAAGTTGAAAAGTGTGCACGTTTGTGCACGCACATGGATGAATGCGTCAATGCGAGTATGGCGTTTGGGGACAACTCATTTGTGTAGTCAGTCCAGTGGTTCACGTGTCGTGGAGCTATCCCCAATATGCACACACCCTCTGCTACGATGATGGCGGGGTGTACCTCAGTGTACGTTTCGCAACAACCAAAACGCGCGGTAGTCTGGGACAGCCAGAAGTTACCGTGCAACAACAGAAACGGGTTTCAAGATAGTGCTTACTTCTAGGTGGTCTGCGCCGCAGGCCTTCCACAAACGTAAGCAGGGTACGAGAAGTATTCAATACTGTTCGTTGCTATGACTGAATGTTTGCTTGTGCTCCAGGACAGATGGTTGGTGCAGAACAAAAGTAAGTGTTCGTAGCAGTTATGTTTAATCGGGTGCAAGGTGCCCTCGACCTCATTCAATGTTTCGTCAACACACTACAGTACGTGAACCGTACCTACTGATGCAATGTAGAATAATTATGCATCAGATGCTACACGGTGCGAATTCCGCGCGCATACTAACTAGTCTTTAGGGTGAGCGTCCACGTCGTGTGAATAACGATATACGTCCTCGTTCCTCGTGCGTGCGTTTCTCCAGCAAGGGGGCGAAATGTGCTGCTAAGCTTGCTCATCGCTACCACGGTGCCAACTATATACATGTATTTGTTGATATGCCATCGTTTGCGAGGCATCCAATGCTTTGTCAACACACTACAGTAGGCGAACCATACAGATTGATACAATATAGAAGAAGTATGCACCAAATGCTACATGGTACGAATTCCACGCGCACTAAAACTAGTCTTTAGGGTGAGGGCCCACGTCCTATCAATACCGATATACGTCCTCGCTCCTCGTGCCTTCGTTTCTCCAGCAAGGGGGCAAAATGTGCTGCTAAGCTTACCCATCGCTACCACGGTGGGCAACTAGATACTTGTCTTTGTCGATATGCCTTCGTTTCAGACATCCAGACAGACACGTGTGCTACGACGAGCTCAGAACAGTTTGACCAACATATATTTACCTGAGGACCTAAACAAAGCATTGCCCCCCCACTAGTTGTGTTACAACCAGTTTTGATCCATACTTACATGTAGGCCATGGGATTGTTGGTGCTCCCTCACATGAGAAACCTCAGCAACATTTAGGTGTAACCCGAGTATAGGGGTAGCGTTTACATGGAATGCCTCTACCAACGCAGAGCCTACATTGCTTCCGCAGCTTAGTTTGCCTCAAATTGATATAGGTAGACAGATATACGAAGTATACGTAAACTTATATGTATACACCAAATGCAAAATACTATACTTTGCTGCCATTTCTTTTAATTTCCATGGCAAACACATTGGGCGGTAGTAAACAAACTATGTGTATGCCCTGCAGGACTATAGCAAATAGGTTTTAAGAACTCCTACCACGCACCTCCGTAAGGCTCAGCCAGACGTCCTCGTTCGACTGAGGGTCGTCGAGGCAAAGCTTGATCTCCTCCGTTTCGTCGGTGTACAGGTTGAATGTCTCAAAGAAAAGCGTCTCTCCACTAGACGTGATTGTGCTGTGGTGGCCACCGTTGTCGTACACGTCCAGAGTCCGCGTCCTCTCGTCCCCCAAGTGGAAGGCGATACGCATCTTGACGATGTCCTGGGGTTCCTCGAAGTAGTACATGATGCAGCACCCGTCATCCTCATCAGGGCTGTCGAGGATATCCCCTTGGCACGACCAGCGCGAGTTCGCCGTTCGATCCCCATCTCGAGTGTTGTCGGGTACGCACCCGTTCGGGCTGCACCCATTGCCGGAGGTCCGTGTGTCGTATCCAGTGGCGTCCACGTCGACCCAGGTCCTCTTGCTCGCATCGACGAGAGCTGGGATGACGGCGGTGTGCGACAGGAAATTGGGTGTGGGGGCTCACGTGTATTAGGCTGTTTCACGATTTGGCTTACATTGTATATATATACATTTATGTAACTGTAGTCTCAAAACTCTAAATCGAGAAGTTTGTGTTCGATTTGTCTTGCCTTTTGTCGTGAGGTTTGTTTTTGGGAGCGAGTAAAACAAATATTTTTGAAACCATACGTGAGACACTCATATACGTTTAGATCTGTATATCATCCACTGTGGGCATGTGGTTGACGTGATCAACTGAGGGGTGCCAGCTAATTTAGCTGTTCCTCTACAAGAATTCCTTCACATCGATGAAACGAGAATTCAAGAAAACGTGGGCGGCTCATCCGCGCTACCTACTCGAGCCTTATGTTCTGTATATCAAACCAATTGATTGAGGTATTCGGGATAATTGAAATCCTTTCACTTAGCATTTAAGGATTTGAGGCAATGAAAGGGCCTCTTGGTCATCATTCCGTGCCCGCCACCAACAAGCAAAACACTTACGGTTGAAGTGGCATGGCCATCGCCCATCGTCTATGTTAGCGTCTACTGTAAAGGGTAGGCTTTGCACCGCAGTCTCTAAACAGATTCCCTGGTCAAATGTATCAAACTACTGACAGCTGATAGACCACCTCGACCAAAATGTGACAAGTACTGTACACGACGTATACTATGCGCGGGTATGAGTACAATGGTATCGTATGCTACAGGTATATCAACCATCTCAAATAGAGTTGGACGCCCTGTTTTGTTTGTATATAATGGCTGTGTTAAGGCGAAGTTCCCAGGGTAGGTGCTAAACAAACAGCGTGTGGAAATATAGCACATAATCAGATGACTTGAAGTACAATGTTGGAACGCAACGATTCCGATACCATGCGAGGCGAGCTCGGTTATGGATGACGGCGTTTGTTTCGTGATACGTATAATTGGTTGTCCCTATCCTAAGCTTCAGCACAGGCACCCAACGACACCGGCTGGCCTCAAACCGAATGAACTCTCTGACGGATTCTGGGCATCTCCATCGCTGGAGGGCGTGCGGTGAGCGATATACCTTAACCTGGCAAAGGACTGAAACTCTTGCTCTACCTTATAATTCGTCACGGCACGTGTTTCATCTTTGGTATGATCCCGCTCTATCTACCACGCTGCACTCAAGCAGATATGTACCATTTATGTACGTCTTGGCTGTGGGGATGACCACAGCATTCAACACATGGACACGACAACGTCGTGGAAATTATATACTTCTATCTATTTGGGGAAACCAATAACACGCCAACCAAAGCCAGTTTACAACCCCAGAAGTAATGGAATGGCAAGTGCCACAAGCGCCGTAGCAATAAATCACTGTACCATTCAAACTCGTTTTAGAATCAGTCGCATACTATACTTCGAACAACTCTCAATACTGGGTGGTCGCCAACAAGTACACATATTCTCAAATGACAAATGCAACCAGGGCAATCGAACGATACACGATATACAACCAGCCTCGACCTTATGGCCGTACATTCGATTTCGTTCCTGGATCATGGTTGCTTTGATCTCACCTGACGTAGTGCCAACGGTGGCAGCGTAAATGGTGGCCAGGATTCCGAAAGAGCGCATGGTGATAAGAGTCTTGGGGGTGTTAGTAGATTGAGTGAAAGGTGGCTCAGGTAGTCGAATGGAGAGGTGGAGCGAGGAATGGCCTGATGGGGGAGCTGCGCTCGTTTGCGAGGGCGGTAAAAAACAAACAAAAGTCAGAACGTCCTAAATTGCATTTTCCATGCATCATGAAATCGACGACCCCAATTTCTGTTGCAAAATATGTTGGACTGTTCGTTCCATTAACTTGTGGAAGTTGCTCGAAATATCTCGGGATCGAAGAGCCTGTTTCACATACTAAAACGGTAAGGCCAAAACCGAGGATCGAGTACCGGTTTCACGCGATCCCAAGGGTAAGGTGTATACGGCGGATAGTGACTATACCGTGTTCCGGCGGCGCGGAATGTCTACCACTAGACGGACTGTAACAACAAACCGTGTCAAATATGTTGACTTTAGCTACTAATAGTTGAGTGTTTGGACGAATTTATCAATTCCCATTTCGGGGTAATAGCATGGCCGCGGTATAAATAGTGGAATAGTTTCATGTTTTTCCCACATCGTGGGTTCTGACGTATATGACCCCCCCGCCTTCTCCGTTATACGAGCAGGCAAGTTACGTTCCAGGATGGACACGATGTGCAGCCATCCTAGGGTAGGGGTGGTGACCACGAATATTGAGTTCTATACTGGAGGAGCTTGTTACATCTCACCAAGAATTGCTCCGAAGAATTTTGTTCCCGCAACCGGACCAACACTGTCTATGCTCTAGGCGTTAAACCTTTAGTCTAGCAAACTAAATTATTCCAACCGGTATCTTGTTACCTCAACTGGCCAGAACTCACATTAGGCCAAACCCCGGTACCCCTACTTCTGGGGGTATTGGTCTTTGGCTCCCATTTCAGTAGGAACCGCTCTGGGATGAGGGTTGCGTGCGGGACACCAGCCGCCAAGAAGCGTGTATTCCGGAGTCTAAACAAAAGAGTGGCGTAAAGGTGTCGCCAACTCGTGCATATATATATATATATATATATATATCTGTAATATATACACTTCGTATACACCTTGTATATACCGTATCAGGTACCATACGAAACAGAACATCAAATCAGCCGCGAAATGGAAAATTTGATCGAACCTGACATTTACAGGCTGCGTGGGATACACACATGCATCTCGCAGTGTTACATATGTTGGTATGGTGCTTTATACTCTGTAGCCGTAGTTCAAGTTCCACTCTGTCGACGTCACAAGATCCCTATTATGGGTTAAAATCCAAAGGACAGATCATCGAACGGTGCTTTAGAACAAAGGTAATCACCGCAAGAGCACACAGACAGAACACATCCGCAACGTGCGCGGTGTTTGTGGCCTCACAACGTTTTCACGTTTATCTAAAAGCTGTCTTTGAGACGGTACTTCAGTAGTTCAAATCGCGCCGATCCTGGAGTCTGGAACATATTTTACGAGCTATACAGCAGTGTGTTACCCACCGGTATCGTACGTGTTATATTAAGACATTAAATAGAGCGTTTCGGCAACATTTTCCTTTGTGCCATTTGAATATCACAAGTTATTTGTTTATTTTTACTCTAGATATTGTTTTTTGTTCTCTTATTGTTATTACTCTTATTGTGTTTACCATCTGACAATGTGCAGCGTGTGTCAGTCGCGAAAACAAAACGACGTAGAAACAACAAGCAGTAGAGATGAAGACGTAAAATAACGGAATCCCAGACATTTTTGGCGCACAAGAGACAAGAGGTTTCCGAAACCAAAGTGCCCCTGCATCTCATCAGTCGAACAGCGATTTCAGAGCTCCCCCAAAGCTGGCCAATATGTACTGTTTTTTTAATAGCCCCGACTCAAATCACACGCACGCAATGTCTTTCGATCGCATGTATGCGCCATGAGTCTTGTTAACTCTGTTCTCATTAGCGATTGCTAGCACCCTTGCTGTATGTTCCACGAGCCCCGGGAACACTGTCGTCGGAGAGATTGTTGGTATCCCTGTATACATCTTCAATCTATGTTACAGTCAAGTGCGTCATGATGTAAACCGCATGCCATTTCGTTTTATGACGCCAGCCCCCGTTGTAGGAAATGAACCTTTATTTTGCTGTGGCCATCGTAAGTCTGCTCTAATAAAAACATTTGTAGCACCCTTTTTGCATGTGTCATGGCTCCCGTTAACACTGTCATCGGAGAGATTGGCGGTAAGCTTGTTGCAATGTTCCATCGACGTTACAGTCGAAGGCATCATGATGCCAACCGCATGTCATTTCGTTTTTCGACCCAGGCCCATGTTGTACGAAATGAGCAACTAGTTGTCTGTGGCCAACGCAAAGCAAAGGATCGCTTGAAGAATGCACATACACGCTGTTGCTTCGATGTACTAAATGAGCGAGCAACCCGTGACGATAGCAGGAAGGCGAAGCATTGAGTTTCCGACGGACCATGTTGTATAGTGGCGGCGAGTAAGGACCCACCAGGTAAACACACTCCAATCCGTCCTTGCCACCATAGATATCAATAGTGTCACGAGTACACTAAAAACAATGCTCTGTTCTATAATAGACCACAGGCAAACCAAAGTATATCATCTATTGTGTGAGATTCGTTTTCCTAACGAACGAATATATGAAGATTTGATAGCAGTTAACAATGGTCGCCGTTGCTATAGCAAATAGTATGGACGATCGCAAGAAGCCATTCGGGGAAAATTGAGGTCATCAACCAACAACTCTTTTAACCCGTTTCAATCTTGGGTCCATATTATTTTTCTTGTAACATACAAGCAACAGACGGACTATACATACAACATGTAGAGTGATCACCCGCGACGAGAACAGGACGTAACATTGAGTTTGTGACGGGCCGTGTTGTATACTGCCGGCGAGCAAGGACCCACCAGGTAAACACACTGCAATTCGCCCTTGGCATCATAAATTATAAATAAAATAATGAGTACACTGACAAAATCAGAATTGCTCTGTTTTAGACAACAGGCAAGGCGAAGTATAGTATCTGTAGTGTGAGATTTGATTTCCTCACGAACGGATACAACAACATAAAATAGCAGCTCAAGAATGGTTGCTGTTGCTATGGTACATGGTATAGACAATCGCCGAAAGCTGTTCGTCAAAAATTGAGCTCCACAACTCTATTAACCCGTCTGAACTTTTGGTCCATCTTCTTGCTTCTCACATACAAGCAACAGACGGACTTTATATACAAAATATTTAGATGATACAGCAGGCTGCACCACGTATGACCACACCACATACATTGTATACGTATATATATATATGTGTGTGTTAACTTTACCAATGGTAGCACACCAGATTATATCGTGACTGTATGCGCGTCGAGTCATCTATCCAAAGGGAGGTGATAGCCCGAGACACTCTTTGAAATATAAACACACTACAGTATACTTCATACCCTAGTGTTGTGACATTCATAAACACAATCAGTTTCAAGCAACCCCGCTTGTGTTCAAGAGATACTAAAAATACGAATACACGCGCAAACGACCCGAGCTGTAAATACGATAGATAGGTATCATACGGGGAGCTTTTTGCCCAAACTAACCATTGTCTGACTGACCCGGCTCCTTTACTGAGGAGCTGCCCAAGATAGGTACCAAATTCAGATTTTTTTACTTTTTTATGAACAGCGTGTTTTTTGGTGACACTTCATTGGAAATGCTTGATGCGGGGGGCTCAGTCGCTGTTCGATGGACGAGATGCTGGAGCATTTTGATGCCGAAGACCCGTTGTGCGCCAAAACCTCGGACATATCATACCCAATTTTTAGGATCTAGATCTTTGGGGGCAGATAGATCCCTGATATCTGTAGAGATCTGCGGGGTCTAGATCATGTTCGCTGTACGGGATATGTACGATCTGGATCCTGTGCACACGTTTGCCTGGGTGGGATCTGTATGATGTTGATCGCAGGTACATGTTGCACTGGGTGGGATCTTTATGATCTATATCTTGCATACAGCTTTTCTTGAATGGGATCTGCGTATCTGCCTGATCCGCACGTGTTTGCCTAGGGGGATCTGTATGATCTGCCAGATCTAGATCATATATGCCTAAAGGGATGTGTGTGATCTAGATATTGCATACATGTTTCACCATGTGGGATCGGTGTGATCTAGATATCACATACACCGGTCGCTAGGTGGGGTCTGTGTGATCTGCATCGTGTGCACACGTTTCACAAGGTGGGATCCGTATGATCTAGATCTTACATACATGTTTCGCCAGGTGGGATCTGAATGATCTTCATGACCTGTACATGTTGGATGAGGTTGGGATCTGCATGGTCTGGAATATCTGCTTGGTCTGGCATATTGTACCTGGTCATGTTTGCCCGCCGGTGATTGTCGTATGATACCCTTGACTCATGTGTATATCCGAACTGTGGTATAGGAGATCTGAGCTGCATTGACGACATGACAGCCCACGTTGGTGGCGGCTCGTAGCGAAAGCTAGAATACAACATCCATCAACCACACAGCCACAGCTCCCCAAGCACACGGTCGCTTACAAACCACGTACGGCATACAAATGTCGTGGGCGGCAGCAGTTCTAGTGGCACTGGGCGCAGTAGATGTCGGCAGCGGGCCGGACGTGGGTTTCTCGGCGGGTCCCGTAGACGATTCGATCAATTAGCTGGAATTTAGCAGACGATGAGGTCGAAGAGAGCGCGCCAAGTTATATGAACATGCCCGATCCGCACATGTTTGCCTAGTAGTGGGATCTAGATAATCTTCCAGATCCAGGCCAGATGCGGATCATACATGCCTGAGTGGGTCTGTACGCTCTACTGTAGATATCACATACATGTTTCACCCGTGGGACCTATATGATCTAGATCTTGCTTACAGGTTTGGCCAAGTGAGAGCTGTATGGTCTGCATAATCTGCACATACTTGCCTGGGTGGGATCAGTGCAATCTGCATGATCCGCACGTGTTTCGCCGCGTGGGATCTGTATGATCTAAGTCTTACACACATTTTGCGTGGGTGGGATCTGTATGCTCTGCCCGATACATACATGTTTCACCATGTGGGATCTGCATAATCTAGATATTACATATGTGTTGGCCAGGTGAGATCTGTATTTTATGCCTGATCTATACATATTTTCCTGGGTGGGATCTGTGTGATCGCATAATGTGCACATATTTACCTGGGTGGGTCTGCATGATCTGCACATGTTTCGCCGGGCGGGACCTGTGTGTTCTAGGTCTTGTCGACAGCATGTACACATCAGTGAAAACGAGTCTAGATGGTCTAGATCATGATCTGTCCGAGGTGTGAAAAGGTTTGGGATGCCGATATATAACGTCATATACATTTCTAGGCCTTGTTGTTTCTTCGTCCTATGTGCTAGCGATTGACACACGCTGCACATTGTCGTATGGCAAGCATAATCATACTAGCACAATGTATACAGAAATTTAGTGTACTTAATGTAGTATTGTATTTTACTGGTATGGACAGACATACCAATACATAATGAGTGGGCAGGAGAATCATCTATATTGAACGATAAGGTCTCAGTATAAGGCCGTTTCCTATGCGGTTCGATTTTTGAGCTTCAGGTTTTCGTCCGTTCGATTTTTCAGCGACCTAGTTTAAACTCGAAAGGGTGTTCTTATGCGAAATCTGAATTATTTGCAGTTGAGATTTGAGAAAAACGCCGACCAACTGTTTTGGTCTGGCGCCTCGAACAGACGCGCCGAGTGCGCTGAACTGGGCGTCTGACCCAAGCATCCGAGCCCACGCTGACTGCCTCTAGTCTCGAGACGAAGAGGCGTGCCGATTGCGCCTGTCTCGGTTTTTTGTATTTTGACACAAGCAAGCATTCGAGCCCAGCACGCTGACTGACTGTTGTGCTGCTGCTGCTATTGGTGCTGTGATGTACGAGTAGGTATCAATGGAGAGGTGCGCGCTGAGTGCGCTTCTCTTGAACCCTAGGCGCGATAACGCGCCAGCCGACTGTAGCCTGGTCGCGGAGATACGCGCCGACCGCCGACTGCGCGTTGGGCGCGAAGCAACGGCGCTACAGCCGTGTCACCTCCCAACCCATCCATCGTTCAGCTGCTTGCTGCTTGCGCGGATATCATCTTGAATTTAGAGACCATGCCACGATCTCAAAATCAGACGACCCCAGGTTGTCGGGGTTTGGGATAAAATCTGATGAATTGGACAATTTGGATTCTCAAATCAGATTCTTGCAGGTCGCAGTTTGCATAATCGGACTGCATAAGCAGGTGCTTTATTTGTTTAGATCGAATAATCGATATCCGAAGCTAAAAAAAGAACCGCATAGGAAACGGCCTAACATATTGTTTTGGTTCTTGGGAGACGATATTTCATATTTAATGAATTCTGCAAATAAGCGAGGGCGTCCAGACATATTTTGTATCGACATTCACTATCTAAAATGGTCAGAACAACAAAACAAATCGGACCACTGTGATCGCTGGACGATTTAGCACAAAACATTTTTTTTTCTGGATTTCTTCAAAAACCAGTCACTTGGTTTTAAAGACCCCCCCTCACCATTTCAGATATTTACGTGTCGAAAAACACCTGTTCGGGACGCCCCTGAAAACGGGCAGAACGATATCAGGATAAATGAGGGACAACCAGTAACGAGGCATGCTACGAAACAGGTGCACCGACTTCTGTCTGACGCTCCTCATCTTAGGAGCTCTATACTTCACCCGCAAACTGGTGTTGAATCAACCAAAAGTGCAAACCGATTGAAAAATCATGACCTAGGTATCCAGAGCAATCATATTGCAAAACAAGAACGATACCCTGCCGATTTTGGGTTAAGAAGCTCCATCATTCAGAAACAAAAAATACGAAAAAGTGCTACCTCTATCGTAGCACGCGTCTATCCTATGTATCAACCCTACGAAGTCACCGTTGAAAAAAATGGACTGCTGTTGAACATGGTAGCATCCGGGAAATCGATTGACCTTTATATGTGCAAAGGCGCGACTGAAGTAGCACACAGCTTGCAAAAAGTTGAGAACCAACCATTTAACTGGTGAAGCTCACAGCTGACGCCATTCAAACTTTTGTTTCCCACTACATTTCGCACAGTATAATCAGACAAGGATGTGTGGGGGAGGGGCGTGGCGCGCATGAAGAGGGTCTCGCATACATATATCCTTTGTGCTTGCTGTTGTTCGCGGAAAACAGAACAGCCAATAGTCCACATTCAACCCGGGGATCACAGCAATCATGCGTACGAGAGAAGAGCTTTCAACCTTGAGAATACAGTAACAAGCGCAGCGTTGCCGCTCCCTATACTGGAATTGATAATGTTACTATTCCACATGTAGTGTATACTAGGGTTTAGAACGGGCCGCTCCGCCCCAATGGCGGAGCGGCCACAATTCGGATATATTATAGGCGAAAGGCCGAACGTCACGCGAAACATACGAAGTGCAGGGTTAGGACCTAGGACGACATGGAGAAATACAGGAACGAACGGGGCGCCCTTAAATGCGCGAACAATGCGGGTATCATAGGAACGAATACCGAATACAGGGGCCCAACCCAATAGAGGCTAACACAATAGATAATGTAATGAAGCCCACGGAAGGTACAATCTGTCCTCTCTCCACGAGATACACTGGGAGACTCTAAATTATACAAAGGGAGGGAGAAGTCAAAGCCGCCGATAGTGTAACACGGCACGGCAGGAACATGGCCTGGTTAGTGCTAGCGCAGAGCGCGGGAGTATAAGCTTATTGGATAATGTACAGGAAATTATGATACTCCCCAGATGTATCCGCACTAACTCAACGGAGGAGTACACCCAGACGTAGGGGCTTTGCAGTGGTAGAAAATGGTATTCACTTGAAAGACATGAATTGAGACAAAAAGTGTCCCCAATCGAGCCATAGCACTCCACATGCGGACAACCACAGCCACTCCCAAGCAACGACAGACTGCGAAATAGAAGCACGCTCTTAAAGGGGTGGGAGAAAGCGTTGTGGGCTTCAGGCAGCACGGACGAAAGGAGTCAGAAACGACCCCCGATGTATGTACGCGAACTCGACCTTTCGAGCCAACAACACTTCAAAAAATCGCAAAAACGCTAATAATAAACATGACGCGGAGCAGCCTAGGACAACGGGGATATCAGCGAAGAAAACCCGGCATAAGACAAAGAGCTTGAAGGTTGTATGACGAATCAGTTGAAGAAGACTCTGATGCACCCGCCAAAGGCGCGGAAAAGAAGATGACGTACCCGTGATAGGTAGTAAGCAATTGGGCGTAAACACGTGCAAATGCGGACAGAACATTTAAAAAACATAATGTATTAGTCGCACATGTTCTGAACTATAGAAGTGTGCAAGTTGATAGCGAATATCTAGCCCAGTATAGATGTCGTGAGAACATCACGGCGAAACACATACCCGCGCTATTTCGACAACGGAGCTGGGAGATGAAAACTCTTACGTGGAGACAACAGAAAGCACCGGTGAAGAGAGATATTTCCGGCCCGAATCTCGCTGAAGACAAGACAAGCATCGTAGTCGACATGGAGGAATGCATCTCAAGCTCATAAGATTGCGCCCCCCGCGCAGTCTGTAGATGGTGTCAATATACATGGATATTGCAACGGAATAATGTCAACTGCAAGAAAGGCGTAGCAAAACGCAGGGGAAGTTGGCAACTACCGTTCCAAAGAAGAGAGCCTTCAGAGGCAACTGATCCATTTTAAAACGTTCGTCTACGCTATGACAGCGGGGACGCCCGACATGACTCCTTTGAAGACTCCCATCAGGAGCAGGTATTCAAATCTAAACGGAGAAAAACAAACATCTGTGTCCACCCACTCGGAGTATTTATTGGTGAAACTGGACATACATCCGCAACACACTGTTCATAATTTCACATCCTTACGTCGACGCCATTAACAAGTAAAGTAGACTAAAATGATGGTCAACACGCGCTACCCGAGTTTTCCCCCTCAAATAAACTCGTTTTCCACCATCCCCATGCTGTCATTATCGGAAAGGTGATCCCTGTTGCCCACTCTGTACAGCCTGGTGAGCAGTGTGCATGTGTGCATACTACTGTAGTGGATATGAGCTGTCAGCTCTCAGACCTGCGGTTTACCAGACTGTGCAAGTACAGCAGTAAAGTGTGATGGGCTTGAGGAAACTTTGAGTATTGCTACATTTTCGACATACGAGTAGCTCGTGATGGGTACAGCAAGTTGCGACTTCAGCCAGGCCTGCTTGCAACGTTCTGCACACCGTTGTTGTTTGGGAAGCTCAAGTAAGCACCCCACAGCAACGCAGCAGCAGTAGTGGCATGGTAGTATACTCTGCACTCTTGGGTTGCGGCTGACCTGTACAATGTCAACGTGAGATGTGGACTCGAGGGATGTGAGAAAATAAGAAACAAGAAACTCTGAAAATGGCGAACTTGAGCCCATAGAAAGAAGAAACTGCAATGTAAGAAATTCTGCAGGTGAGCTGGTTAGGGCACACACAATACGACTTTCAGGTGGACGAAAAATTGACGCTTCTTAACACCGGGCGCCCACTTTATAGGAAGAATTGTACTGTGGTCGAGGTGCAGAGTAAGTGCTGAGGGTGGTATCTGCTGTGATCAGGCAAATACATACCTGGTACCAGGTGCCAGTAGCTGATACTCCGAAGCAGCGAGTACAGGTACCTGGTACCTCGTACGTTGTGTATGGTATCCCTGTTATGTACTATATGTACGACCAGTACTGGTACAGTATTTCGATCCCTTCAGCACCCACCTCTATGCCTAATGAGCAGGCGATGAAGTGCCGATACATGTGCTAGCGATCTTCCTGGCAACGGGCCCATCTGCATGCTTCCCTGTCCCTTGTCGGTGTTTAGATGGCATCCGCATTGCTTGTCAGCGAGGTGCGCGCTTCATCTAGATTGTTTTCATGGAGTTCAAAATATATTGGGCTTTTTACAGCTGGAAATTGCTGCCCCTGCCCCCCATGATAGATTGTCATTTTTCGGTCGACTGTTGTGCCGGCTTTTTTCCGGAGTTTGTCATTTTCGCTCTTTGAAGAGCGTTCAGGGGCCAAAGTGCGGTGACAGACGACGAAACGAGGCATACGCCGCGGCACCGGTTGTACAGTTATGACATGAAGTACCACCAAGACAGACAATACGCACGGTTCACTGCTGTGCAGTCCGGGTTGGCAAACAGTGTAACATTTTTCACGTGAACTGTTTTGGGTTGGTAGGGTTGGTTCATATGTTGTAACGTATTTTTTCGGATCTACGACGTACGAGTACGAGACGTATTTATAAACACATTAAAAAAAGCAGCCGGCTTTATTTCTCATTTCCAAATGAATACGTACAACGAGTAGAGTTGACCCGCCCCGACCGCCTGCATCATCTGCTGTCTATTCGCACAGCTTGCTGTAGAGCTGTAACAGCAGCTCTACATACAGCTTGCTCTGTTGCTGTACAGCAGGGCAGTAACAGGTCTACATACATACGAGATCCTGCTGTCGTCCTGCTCTGCAATTGCTGATGGTGCTGCAGAGTAGCTTGCTACTGCTGCTGTTGTGGTTCTACATTGCAACTCGTAGTGCGTCCTGTTCATGCAGCGCAATAGAATACAGGGTGGCTTGATAGCTGATCGTGATTTAGATATGATACTCGTAATAATGCCCCACCGAAGAAATAATTTTGGCAGATGGATGAAACAAACCGACACAGATCTTCTTACAATCTCCATATAACATGCACACCACAATAGATCACCGAAAAACATTCACGACCGTTATCGATACAGACCTTGATACATCCTGACAAGCGCAAAGATAGTCGACGGAAACACAGTTACACCTTATGTCGTAGACCTTGTTGTTTGAGGTGCTCTACGTCGCACTCCTTGTACGAGGTGTACTGGCCAGCAGTCCAGC
>JAYJME010000191.1:0-30794 GCA_036873775.1 Costaria costata | reverse complement strand
ATGCGTGGTCAATGGTCAAATGACTAAGGCAAGCAACAAATGAGTACGCCCCCCCCCCCCTCTGCAGCCCGCGATCGACGGCCAAACAGAGGTTTCGGACGGTAGCTTGGCTGCCCAATCACCTCGTTCTGGTACGCAACCTGCCCCCACTGCCGTGGACAGTCCTGGGGGGTGTCTTGGCTGGAACTCAGCAAGCTACTGGTATGCGGGGGAGAAACAATGGAGGCGGGGAACGACAAGCACGTGGCCAGTCTATACACATCCCGCGTATGGCCTGGCGAGAAACTCACAACTTTCCCTTCGTGGGAGCCTCCATGTGAAACTGGGGCATGTAACTGACCTGTCCAGGGCCGCTACTGCCCCCGTCTGTTGCTTTTGACTGCACGGTACCGTTAGTTCACCATATTCCAGTGGAAAAATCCTCCCCTTCCAAGCCCATATTAAGAACACCCCCGGCAGTTCCCTCCGCTTGAGCGAGAGTGCTGCATCCTACGCTAACCTTTTCTCGTGGTGCTGCTTGAGCGTTGCGCCGAGGGATGCCATGCGCACGCCCGGCGCAAATATATCCCGGAAGTACGCTGCCTCGCTACTCTCTCCTGCTCGTGCTAGTGTCATCAATGACTCGACCAGATAGCTGTCTAACCCAAACCCTTGCTCCAAATATATTAAACCAAACCATAAGCCCATGGTTCGTGCCAGGTAACAACGGCACGAGCTCTTGAAGAGCCCCCCAACCAAAAATTGTCACAAGCACGTGAATCACGCTAGCTTGTTCAGTATTGCTTTGGTTATGGTCCTGGCCGGGTTAAGAAGATCACGTAGCACTCATGATGGTGGACTCAAGCAGGAATTACTTTATTTGAATGACGTCGGCATCTGCCCGGAGCATGTGGAATCCTCACCAGGAGAATCATACCTATTCCCTATATGTATCTTGTAGACCGCTACGTACATTGCTATCATACGCCGAGTACAACCAATATGGACCAAGCTATACCGTTGAGAGGCGAGATATCTTCCATTATAAACCGAACATAACCTATGATTCGTTGCCAGGTAACAACGGCATAAGCTCTTGAAGAGCCCCCCAACCAAAAGCTGACACAGGTACTTGAATCACGCTAGCGTGTTTAGTATCGCTTTGGTCATTATGGTCCTGGCCGGGTTAAGAAGATCACGTAACACACATGATGGTGGACTCAAGCAATAATTACTTTATTTGAATGACGTTGGCATCTGCCCGGAGCATGTGAAATCCTCACAAGGAGAATCATACCTGTTACCTATACGTATCCTGTAGACCGCTACGTACATTGCTATCATACGCCGTGTACAACCAATATGGGTCAAGCTATACCGGAGTCGTTCTATGATAGCCCCCCCAACTTTTCTTTAACGACATCGCCGGGTTTGAAACGAGCTCCTGGCCGCATCTCCTGAAATGCGGTACCCCTGGCCACCCCGACGTCATCGTTCGATAGTCCTTCGCAAACAAGAAATTGTTGGAAGATATGCTTTTCGTAGCATCCTTCCTCGTGTCGAACAGCCATGAAACGTTCGCTAAAGAAAATCACTAGTTTGAGGGGGGCCTATCGTAGAAGCAGACACCGTTGAGAGGCGAAATATCTTCCACGCCGGCAGGAGCTATGTATAATTCAAGTTGGCGGTGACAACACAAAATAATCTCGTTTGCGAGAACGTTCCAAGGTGGAACCATCATCCAGCCCCAATACAACCAAAATATATTTGTACGGTTACCAGCCTGATAACCGACCAAGATAGATGTCGGTGACTGCACTATCGCCACGTACAACACACCCCTTCGACCTTGCAACCCACGTAGTGACCAACGGCATGATTCGCCCCGTCAGGCGTTTGGATATTCGAAAGTCCCAAGTCTGGATGCCTGACCGCCCAGCGGCCGGAGGATGCCTGACTGCCCAGCGGTCGGATGGTAATATTTACATTGTTGTATTAGGGGACGCAGCGTGTAGGAGGAAGGACCTCGAAGCCCGAACCTCCTCCCAACAATTAATCATATTGTCTGTTACTAATCAGGCAATCCTCTACTGCATGTGACTGTCGAATTGCTGGAATGATCCGAACGAACACCGTCCCTAGTTTTCACAGCAGTGGCAAAACCGAACGGACATCCAAAACGCGCCAGGACCTAAGAACAGCCAACGACAGTCCCGCAGGGGGAAACCCAGACACCGGGCAAAAAAAAACCCGTATAACACATATACTCCAAGCCATTGGAATGTAAACAACGACCGCATTCCAAACGACGACCATGGTCAGAAACGAAGGTGGCAAGTGGTGCCCTTCTTACCTATCCCCCTCAAAGTAGCGTGGGGCGATTACCTGACAAGTTGTTCCTCGCATAACTCAAGTATGGTATTAATCGCTGAACGCTCATGACCCTGTTCATCCCCCAACGGCAGATTCAACAGGAACCTGCAGTGATATTTGAAAGGCGGCGCAGCAAAGGATTTTGTCAGAATATCCGCATGCTGCTCCTCGGAAGCTACATACTCAGTATCAATACTATTCGAACGGAGTAGCTACCGAACAAAGTAAAAGCGCACGATGTGCTTTCTCCGGGCAGAACTAAGAGGGTTTTCAGCCAACGCTATGCCCCCCTGGTTGTCTTCGTAAACCCGGATGCACGACCCGCTTAGCTCTGGACAAATAAGCGACAAGACCGCGCCTGTGAACAGAAACTCCTTCAATCCTTAGGGCTACGTAATCTGCTTTAGTTGTGGACATCGTTATACGTCTCAACGTGATACTTGCCCAAATGACGGCGGCACCCCCTCGGCTACTAACCGTCCATGATACCGAACGCCTGTCGTTAGACTTGTCGGCGTAGTTGACATCACTACACGCAGTCAAATCCAGTCGCGAACCCCTCACAGACGTCAATCCCGTACCCTTGGTCCCGTGAAGGTGTGCCATAATCTTCAGAACTCATTTCCAGTGCCCGTCAGTGGGGTTATGAGAGTGGCGCGCCACAGCGCGCACAACGTTCGAGATTTCCGGCCCCGTCATGGTCGACAGCCACATCAAGCTGGCACAGCCTCCGTGTACGGCCAATCTTTTCTCGGTCCGCCCTCCCCTCTTGGACACCGGGGGTCGCGAGGATGTCAGAAGATGAGTTGACGCCAAAACGATTCAGCATGCTCTCAATGAGCTCCTGCTGCGAAATCGCCGAAGTCCCTATTTCCCAGTTGCGCTCGAAAGCGCAACCCGTGTACCAAGTTGGTTCTCCGGCATTATTCGTGGGGAATGTCGCCACAACCGCGGCGGGAAAAAAAGCACAAATATAGTCCGAGCCTGCAATCACGAACTCATCTACGTGAACGGCCAAAATATGTTCTACTTTTCCTCCCACAACGTTGCGAAGCACACCCGGATCAGTCCTGCACCGCTCAGTACCGTACACAACTACGGTCTCTACCAGTATGCCGGCCCACTGCCGTCCGCTCTGCTTCAGACCAAACAGTGATCGGTTCAGGTGAACGTCTGGCCTGACATGTCACCACACCCACCGGGTGGTTTCATGTAGATTTCATGGTCGAGAATCTCACGAAGATAAACTTCCGCAACGTCTACATGGACCTGTTGAGGCCCTTCTCATTCGCCACTGTCGCCAGAATTTTAACTGACGCTGACGAGGGGGTTGGTGCAAACATGTGAAAGTAATTTACATCTTGCACCTGGCTACACCCCTTACTCACAAGTCTAACCTTTGTCTTCACCATCAGTCCGTCCTTGTCCGTCTTTTAAGTAACCACTCACTTCGCGCTCACTGGTTTCCGCCCTTGCGGCGGTGTCGCGGCTTCGTAAGTTCCGGTCGTTTTGTGACCATCCAACTCTACTTGCATGAGCTTGTGCCATGCCGCTCTGTACTCGGAACGTTCTACGTTGCCTGCGGACTTTGGGGGCGGTTCTACGTCTGCTGGAAATCTACTCGGCACGCGCACGCCTAACTCCTCTCTATTATCCTCAGGCCCTCGAGTCCACCGTGGTCCATGGTGTACTCTTTAATACACTCCCAGACTGCGACCACCCATACGCCGTCGCAAGCAGTGTGTACGCGATCGCAGAGTGTCCAATAGCTGGAGCGACCCGAAAGAATATTTGATGCTACCCATTTCAACGGCTTCGTGGCTTCAGCTTGCTACCCTGACTTTCCGACTTGCCTTAGATAGACGGTTCCACCCTCCATCTTCCCTCTTACGTAGGGTATTTCGAATCTAAGTGATCGGTCCGACCATTGTCAGCGCCGAGTAAACCCTGTATCTTCGTTCTCCCGCCTTGTCCCCGAACAACGGCACCTCGTGTCTGGCGCGTGCTAGCATAGGGGTAGCCCTATGTGGGCGAAATGTTTCTGACTGATGGGCTCCTCAAGCGAGGAGCTACCTCGGTGCTCAATATCGCTAGGATGCCATTTGCGTGTGTGTACAATAAAACTCGTTGCATACTGTACCTCGGCCATGGGACTACTCATCAGGTTACAACTCCATCTTTTTCTCACAAAGTCGTGTTTTGGGCGGGCTGTAGAGATCCTCAAGGGAGGAGCCTCGGGAAGTATTGGCGCACCCTTACCGTAGCATGCCTCATCTGATTTATTGCCCTGTTGACTGTGGAACGACCGCTGACACAATCTGTTTTTCCTTGCCTCCTTTGTTTCCGACCCCCTTCCCTGCGTCGCGCTCTTCTTCGTCGCCCGCACCCACATCGCCGCTCGGTTTGGAGGTCCGTGTTCTCGTTGTCGTCCTGTCGTCTTGATGGACTACATGCCCGCGCCCTTCGTGGTCGATATCGTGCAAAATCGAAGCAACCCTTGAGGGGATTCTCCAGGGACCTTAACAAATTCGTATGCATATGGCAGGTAAGGGTACAAGGAAGAAAATTCACGCAACACCAGCGGAAATGCACGCGTAACCCTTTGCTTTCTAGCTGTTTTCGAGTTCTAGTTGTTGCGGCTGCCGACCATCTCGTCATATTTGCTGCTTCGGTACCCAGGCATAGCGGGAGTAATAAAAGCCGAGAAATACATCAACGCTGACGCAGCAGTTTCTACTAGACACAGGCGCCTTGCTTCTATCAAGCAACCCCTTCAAAACCAACTGCAAGTACCGTTGACAGCAAACTATCACCATACCCTATCCGTTGCCGTGCAAACGACAACATGCTCTGCCTTCGCTGTTGCTGTAGCAACGATGGGCCGGACTGGACTCTCGAGTACCGGATGATTGCCCCCCCGTTCAACGTAAACAGGTACGTGCTACAGCAGCAGTAGATATGCATGATGGGTGGTTCCCTGTCCAACTCGAGTCTCCAAATCTCGGCAGTTTCCAAACACTCGCCCTCTCTGCCGTAAACGTATCTCTACAAATGACATGCCCCTTGAAATAGCGGAGAATGCGCTTGCACGCAACCCCATCGCTGTAAGCAGGTGATGATGCCTGGGTGGCGACGTTACATACAACGTTTGTATTGTCTAGTCGCGTGCCAGTCGATCCCAGGGCAAGTACGTTTACCGTCCCACGGTACTGCGCTTTGGGTACAAGCGGAGGTGATCTGCTCTCCTCCACCCCTTTCACCGCCTCCTCCCTAGTGTCCGAACCCCCCTCGAATATGCCCTGCTTTGGGGTCGACGGGGCGACAGTTCAATTGCATTCCATAACACGTTAGCACTTCCTGAACGTATCCGTGTACGGTGACAACGATTGTTTTCTGCATCCTATCTAGAACTCTTTCTACATCTAGAATTTTCTTCAGCGGTCAAGGCCCCTCTTCACCAATCTCTTGTCAATCCTGTTCTTGACACACCTCCAACTTCTTCACGTGAACCCGCCGGAAGGACGATGCCAGCAACACAACAGGCTGCAACCAGCTGAATATTGCCCCATGCTCGCTTCGTGTTATACCGTACGTAGACACGCGGTTGCAAGGGGGAGTTTTAATATTTTTTCGATTCCTCTACCAAATCATAATTAAGGACCTTCTGCAACGTGTGGGCACTCTGTCGCCAACAGCAGTACAGGCTCTTCCGCAGTCGTACGGCAAACGGAATCTAAGTGGCAAACCCCAGATGGGAAGCAGCATGTACTTAGTATGTCTTCTTCAGCTGGGGCTTTGAGACACGCAGTGTTGACATCTACCTCCTCAAGGAAAAAACCAAGCTACCCAGCTAGACCTGCCATTCGGGGAGAGCATACCCGGTACGTGCCTCCGGGAGGTGGACCTCATCGTACCGCCATTGGCTACCTGAGAAACGCCTTCAATCAGCTGTGGTACCAATATTTGTTTCAAGCTTGTATTAATACCGTAGGAGTTGAGTTTGGGCTGGAAAACTCATTTGGTCGTCACGGCTTCTGCCGCCGCTGGCAACGTCTGCACTTGTCATGTTCCGTTGTCCACCAGGGCTTTCATTCCCCCTCCTGTGCATCCCTTCGTTTAGCCGCCTCGTGAACTCTCAAGGTTTCCGTTATACTCTGCGACTCGCCACTGCCCCTGCTCGAAGCTACACAGTAAGATCTTCGGCCGTGATCACACGCCCTCGGTCGAGTGATATACGCCAGCCCCTGTGGACCGTATAGTTTCCAATGGCAGCCGATGCGTGCTACGATAGAGGTTGCACTTTTTGGGTTTTTTGTTTCCGAATGACGGGGCTCCTTAACCCATAATCGTCGGAACGTCATTTATATTTGGCGATATGGTTTTATTTAATGACTAGTCCCTGGGTTTGTTCATCGAGCCGCCCTTCCAATTTACTCAAAAACAGTTCTCGGGTGTGATATGGAGCTCCTAAAGTGAAGGGCCTCAGAAAAAACATCATGGAAGTAGCATGGGTCAGCCCTTAGGCTGCATTGTCTACCGATCGAAATACATGTAACATGTGACACCCTGCGGAAAATACTGAATGAGGCCCAGCTGTTCTCGAACGCGAGTTTACCCTGGGCGGCATTTGGTTGTGTTACATCTTTGCGCAGATCTGCGGTCTCACAGCTCTTGGTTCACATTAGGGCTCGGTTCGTTTCAATTTTCCTCGCTCCTTCGTATATAACGGTTAGGGTCTTTCGATTGGCTCAGCCCGCCCCCGTCTCTTCGAGCATTCCTCTTTCTGAGTGACCGTCGTCAGTCACTGTTGCACCTTTTCGCCTTCAGTCTTCACCTTCGGTGGGTTCTCTAGAAGACTGGCCTGGCCCGAACTTACCTGGCCGGCTGTAGTTCCCCAGAAAGTTTTTGGGTGCAGTCAGCAAGCGGTGCACACTCCAGTACCGGCCTATGAACATCCGGTAGCGTTGAGGAGCTCGTCCGGTATCTTCAGAACTCCTCTCGTCAAGCGAACATTTTTCGAGATATTTACTTGCATGGCTTCTAAGCAGAGAACCCGGTCACAGGGTCTGGCCCTATCCGACCGACACGTCTCCACAAGACTTAGATTGGCAATTCTTCATGAACACGAGCTAACGCAGTGCACACGAAATTCTTGAGGTGACCAATGTGAGGCGCAACTCTACGCCACTCCTCGTGCGGCCTCGTTCCATCTAGGATCCGAGACGACATCCGATTTTAGATCGCGGGTAGCCACGAAGAGATATGCTCGGGTCTCGAATATCGAACGATTCTGATACCAATAATCGTGTTCTGTTTCTCTCAATAATTTCGTGTTTCTCAATAATTTCCCACCCTGTCCTGAACGTATGTGGCCTCGGGGCACGTGGCCACGTGCCCCGAGGGGACGTCTACGTCCTAGAACACTTTTTGTTTCGCTGCGAATAATTGTTTGTCCCAAGAATACTATCAGTAGATGCCTTCGACCGTTGGACGGGAAGACTGTGTCTATTGCGAAACACAGGAGAGGGGCAGCCAGAAGAACACAACATCGTGCGTGCAGTGTCCCTGAGTAGCGTCGAACGCGCCGGTGTCCGTCGTTGCGTGAGAAGGGGCAGGGGATGAGTGCTCCACGCCCCTGGAAAGCAGTTGGGGGTATTTATCACTTTTGGGGGCGGGTGACCCAGGCCTGCTTCTTGCCTCGAGGGACCCCGTTCCCCGGGGCCTGGGCATGCCGTGCATTTGTCTGGACCGGTCTTGTCTGTGGTGCCCGAAATATGACGGGTATGGGAAGGGGGCTGCCGATCGGTCCACCTTAACCGAGTAGGCGAGACATCCACCATGTAGGCAGGGGGGTTGTGAGCGCGTCTACAAACAATGGTATTGGCACTGCCCGGGCGGCGCGGGGAGGCTGTTCTAGCAAAGAACTTCGTCGCGACTCGTCTGGGTAACGGGGCGACGATTTGGCGCCAAGCGCGTAGCATCAGTTGTAGTCCGTGTGAGGGACACCCGCCCCCCATAGACTGATTTGCCGCCGGCGGGGCGCCGGAGGCCGAAGAAGAACGGCGTGCCTCGCACTGGTCAAGGGAAACGCCGGGATTGACAGTATACTTCGACGTATATACGCTTTTCGTCGATAGTGCTCAGCGAGAAGTGTGAATGTATATAACAGCAAGGACCTACGAGCGGAACCGACTTTGTTTTGCAGGGGTGCCTCTGATTCTTCCCTGGTAAATCACATGTGCTTGTCAACCAAACAAGGTGCTTGACGAGTTGATGTTGTATATTCTTGCAATAGTTTGCCTCTCCCGGGTGTCTTCTAATCGAAGGGGGCGAGTAATTCCTCGTCCAGACAGGCGGTAATGCCTACCAGGTATGATGAGGGGGCAGTTCCTACACGTTATATTGCCGCAACAGGGGCGAGGGGATACCACAACTCTAGCCCACCCTGAAGGAACGTATTTACATATACCAAGTACACACATAAAACAAAACAGGAAGGAGCCAATACATCCGGAGAATTCGAGAAATTGATCGAAGATGCGGCACTTTACAACCTACCCCGACGCATCACACTTGCAAGGAAAAAGCCGACTAAACGGGAACAGAGCGAATCAGACAACGAAAGCTCCGAACCTACCGGTACACGCAAGGAGACAAAAAAGTAAGCTATAATCACCAGAAAGCTGAAAGTCAGGGCTTGTCAGACCAATGCCAATGGAAGCATGATGCTGTAACAAAACGTTTAATTTTGAATGATACTCGCCACAACATCTCAGTACCGCTCGCTACGGGCATCAATCTTCATTTTTTTTTTTTTTTAATTAAAAAAAAGGGGAAAACATTTCCTGGGGCGCGATGTTGGGGCAGGATCGGCCTGAGGTAAACTCAGCGAGATATTTGTTTCGAAACGGCGTGATTCCCAGTCCTCGACAGAGATCGGTCGACGACCCAACGACGACGACCCAACGACGGCGCCATGAAATATGAACGTGTCGCACTCGTTAAGGTCGCCGGCCGACCCTAAGGTCACGGTATATCGTATGTCCAACTTGTCTTGATCGGGACGTTGACTTTGTCGATGTGTACCACCTCTCCCCATCCATATCATTGATGACGATGAGCAAGGCGGCCTCCGCTGTTCCTACCATGCTGGCAAAGTAGCTGTGACGGGGGTATATGGCAGTGCCGCGGCGCGAAAGTATGAACCAAAAAAGTACATAAAAAAGCAAAAAAGCACGAAAGAAGCAAGTTGCTTATTTTGAAAAAAGCATACACGGATTTGTTGCTTTGATTATTCTAATAAATAAGCATGCTTACAGTAGTAAAAAGCAACAATAATCCTGTTTTTTAGTTGCTTACCAACACTATTAATAGTTGCGTCACAAGACGTGTTCTACAGAGAGAGGACGACTGCCTACTGTAGTAGTAGTAGCTCTAGATCATGTGGCATAGGAGGCAGCCCTCACGCTGTCACTTCTCACTGCTCCTCGCCACACCGACATAAACTCTGGCAAGAGTCTATCGTTCTCGCCATTATTTTGGCCTCATGCAGCCTCATGGTATAAAATACACATATTTTTCGAACTCTATACGAGGGTCTTCGTTTGAGAAGGGCCTCTTTTTTTTGTGGGTTCTGCCGATGGCTGTACTGAAAGGACCAAGGCAACAATTCACACGCCGGTTGTGTCCAACAATGCCCTGTGTAAAAATGAAAATTCGCGTCCACGTCGATCTTTTTACTTTTCAGTTTTGCTTTAGTTCTATAATAGCCTTGAAAGGCAATTTTCGGTAAGGATTCAAATGCCCAATTTTCAATATATTTTTTTTCGGCTGGCTCAGAAAACCATATTCTAGACGCGATATTCAATTTTTATCCCGGAGGATTGTGGTGATAAGCTATATGTTCATCATACAAGTTTTGTTGTAGTAAAATATCAATCAATTTTTGATGGCGCTGTAAAAACCCCGTTTTCGGTTTTTTTCCTTACTGTTTTTATTGTAGTAAAATATCATATTTTTTAAAGCTCCATCAAAAAAGGTTATTTTACTACTATATGAATATTATACAGCTTATATGATGATCGTATAGCTTACCACCACAACCGCCCGCGATCAAATTTCGAATATCGCGTCTAGAATGCGGTTATGTATCTGGGGCTTCGGAAGTTAAATACGTACGAGTATATGGATGGAATCCTTACCGAAACTTGCATTTCAAGGCTATAACTAAAGCAGAACTGAAAACTATAAAGATTGACGCAAACGCGAATTTTCATTTTTACCCAGGGCATTGTTGGACGCAACCGGCGTGTGAATTGTCGCCTTGATTATTTCAGTACAGCCATCGGCAGAACCCACACAAAAAGAGGCCCTTCTTAAATAAGGACCCCTGGAAGTGCATCAGTACCAGGCTGGACGACATCAGCCCGAGCGTTAAGCCTCTGCTAACACGCCATCTTCGGGGGCACAGACGGCGATCCCTGGTAGCGGGAGATCCGGATGTATGCTTCTTTCAAAATTATATATATGCTGGACGGTCGGCAGTCCATCCTCTTGTTTCAATATATAGCCCCGCCTCTAGCCTTACCGGCGGAGGTGCCTGCTGATGGACCCTAGTTCTATAACAGCTATAATACGTACCATGGGAGCACGGGCGGGTATACGAGGTGATATATTGGAAATCCTATGGTGCGGTTCGGTGTGGTTTTCCGATATCGCAAAACCTACGGTGCGGTGCGGTGCGGTTTTGAAGAGGGCAAAAACTCTACGCTGCGGTAACCGCACCGAACCGATAGGAAAAACCGCACCGCAAAGAACCCTGTTAGATATACACCATAACCACTGAGCTATCAGTCAGTATGGACTGATATATATGGCCTCTTTCAGTGTAGGCCCGCCAACAAGACACTCCTATTTGGAGTGAGGCTCAGATTCTTGTTGTGACACCTACCGCAAAATTGTATCCCACACTATTTCCAAGTAGTTTTGTCTCCAAAAACTGTTTCAGGCTCCAAACCCTTTACTACCGCAAAAACGTATCCCACACTACTTTAGGTTGAAGAGCCGGAAACGGTTTTTGGAGACAAAAATACTTGGAAATTGTGTGGGATACTTTTTTGCGGTATTAAAAGGGTTAAATAAACAACCTTGAGCATAGGCTATTATGTAGGATTTAGTGTAGCGCTCGCCGCTGAGCGCGATTTCTTCATCCAATTTTCATAGCGTCCGCCCAAAAGTGAGCTTAGGTTTCTTTATTAGACACTTTCTTATTCGCGGGCGTATACTCTGTGTAGTGGCTGGTGTGGTTATGGTACATGACGTAGAATAAGCTCCTTTAACAATCTGATAGTAAGGATATTTCCATCGGTAGGCTGTTCACGTATTTGCACGGTTTAGCCGGCTAGGAAGCACTTCCTGGTGATGTCACGGTACCTGCGTAGACCCAACCCCTCACCCTGACGCTAACCCCAAAACCTAACCCTAACCCTGACTCCAACCTGCGCCCATAAAGGGCCAAGGCTGGCCGATAGCGTGGCTGCGCCGCTTTCCCATAATTTCTGAACTGCGGACCACGACTCAGAAATGCAGACCACGTTAAACAACTACTTGGTATCAATACAAAAATGCCTAAAGATCCTGTTTTGTATTTTACTATTATTTTGCTTGCCATCCGACAACGTGAAGCATGACCTTCAACGTTGATCACTCAGAACATCCCGAAAGAAGAAAACCTACACGCTAACTCCACCTCCTTGCTGTGCCAACTTTCTGCTCGAGCTTTGTCTACTCCATTTGTTGTCCTTGCTCATTTTCCTTCTCATTGCGTTCTATTCTTAAATACTAAGCCGCATCCAAGCTCCATCCCCGCGCCATCGGTGTTGGTCTGTCATCTCCCCCCCCTCTGCTTGTTCTTACTTCCTGGGGGTCCCTAAGCTGGAGCTGTAGCGCGACACCCTCCTCGAAAAGGCGACCTGTGTAGTCACCGAGGTTATTTGGAGCAGGCGTTCCTTCACCATCCCCTTCCTTGCTATTGACCCACCATCCCTCCCCCCTACGACGCTAGCTGCCAGCTGGTCGATGAAGTTGCTGCCCCTCTACCCCGAGGCGCCCAAAGCTTTCCACCGCTACGGTGGCAAGTTGGTTGCCCCGCTCGTCGAAGGACACGTGTCCCGGACGAGCGTCGTGTTGGCGCTTGCGTGCCTCGGAGGTAGAGGCAGCTGATCCATTGTGATCAGCGCCGCCTCCTCGCAGGTGGACCTGCGCTTGTGGGTCTGCATGGGTGACGTTCAGCAGGATGGACTTTTCCCTGTATTCCCTGTTAGGAGCGTCCCTAAGACCTCCTCTCCTAACAACGATGTCCATCCGCAGGTTCCGGTCTGCAGTGAACGGTTCGCCGCTCTCGACTTGGTGTGGGATTCCCAGCCGTTTCAGCGTGCGGGAGATCGCGTGGACCAGCGGTTGATGCTGGTTTACCTGCGCTCCTGCTCTGGGACAGATGCGTGTGTGACGTATGTCCACGTCGACTGCGTCGCAGCAGGGCTCCTCACTGCTACCTGTTCCTCGATGCCCACGAAGCGCCTGCCTATGCCCACGAACTCCGCTGCGGGTATGACACGCAACGAGCCTGTTGGCCTCGCCCTAAAGCATGCAGTGGCTCCCTCCCCTTGTAAACTCCTGTAGCGAGCTTTGGCGAAGGCCTTAGTCTCGCTTCCCCTCAGCGGGTCGCTTGGTCCGGGTGGGGGTGCCATCTCCGGTAGCCCCTCCAGCGATGCTGTGTGTGCAGCGTGCCGACCCTGATTCACCAGCTTATCCAACTTCTGTTGGGCTTTCCCGGAGTTGGTGGTTACGGCGTCATGCGCAGCCAACATGTCGGCCTCAGGTGGCCTTGGGGCCAGGTCCCCCTCTGCACCCAGGTTCTATTCCAACCAAGATTCAGGGACGATGCCCTCCGTCGCCTCCTTGGCCACTCCCCACGTGTCTCGAATCTCTCGCAAGCTGACGCCGAGTTCAGCAATGATACTCGTTCCAGGGAGACCCCTTTTGACTCTGTCTCCTAGCGGACCCGTGAGGTCTGCTATAACCTCCGGCAGGATGCCCACCCTGATCCCAATTGAGGCCGACATGCGCCTCACTTCCGTCGACGGCAGCCCTAACCCTCCCGCTCCCGCAGAAAGGCGTGCTTGGGCTTGTTAGTAAGGTTTTAAGGTCAATTGCCTAGCCGGGCACCCCTCCTGATAAACGACTGTGCCTCCGCCCCTCCTGGTAGCTCCAGGATCCTTTCATACGCCCATTGGGCCCCGGTGTCGGCCCTTCTGCAAGCTTCTAGTGATAACCTCGGGTCCAGAGCCCTTTCAAGGTAGCACGTCCGCTGCCCAAGGGATTTGACGGTGATGAGGGTCGCCGCTTGCTTGTCGGGCATGTTAGCGAGGCACCGCGCCAGGCGGTCCGCTCCTCCATCCCTCACAACCTCCATCGCTCGCCCCAGCGCATATTCTTCCGAGCCGATCGGAACACCTACCACCGCCACCCCTCCTTCGTCTGCGATGTGGACGTCAATGCTTGCCAGGAGCGATATCTCCTCCGCCGTCGGGACGTGTCCTTTAGGTGGAAGTGCTACGGTCTTGGTGGGTTGACCACAATGCCAATGTCGTCTAGTTCTCGTCGGAGGAAGGCAAAAGCTCTAACCGTGTTGGCCGTGACCCCCATAAGGCCGAGAGAGATATCGTTCATGTACGCGAAAGCTTCCATTCCTTCTCCCTCGAACTCCTGTCGAAAACGCTGCAGTCCTGGTCGCAACGCTAGACAGAACATTACCGGCCCCATGGGGTCCCCTTGCTGGACACCGCTGGAGCAAGCGCTCGTCCTAATCTTCCCTGAGTCCATCCTGAAATACACATCGGCGGGTCTTGTGCCATACCACTTGGCCACAAACGGCGTGAGCGCTGGCACGCAGTTGGCTGCTACTTCAAGCACCGCCGCCCGTTTAACCGTGTTGAAGGCGTTGGAGCAGTAGGCTAGAACGATCCAGTTGCCCGTCTCGTGTAACGTCCTAGCCCTCAGTCCCACACGCTCCACTCCACCGGGAACGCCGACCCCAAACTGCCTCACCTCTCGGTTGACCTCCTCCAACCGTGGCCGCCATTGTCGCGTAGCCCCGGCAGTGATGAGCCGCCTCCACGTCATTCCTACGCAAACCGGCCGGCACCTTTCCCCCAAGGCAGTGAGGCTCTCTAAATCTGAAACAACAGACTCAAAACACTGACAGACTAATTGGCAGTGTGTATATATAGGAACATGGCGAAACAACAGAAACGGACAGGCTAACAGCACTACTATTAATAGTGGTGAGCAGAGGGACAGTTCATAGGATCTTGTGCTGTAGAGCATGCATGTAAGACCCTATGATTTTGTTCGTTCGCACACTACTGCTTGCTGGTTGCTGGTAGCTTGTTCGTTTTTTCTGTATGATAGTTTCGCCGTGTCCCTATGCACACTGCGGAGATACGCGGCCCGTTTCGGTAGTAGTACTCATAGGCTTTCTTCTTGTTCTGCAGTGTTTTTCGAGTTATTTGCAGGATCATTCTGCTCTTCGTGCGAAGCAGCATGCTGCGACGTCGTCAGTGTTTTGAGCTCTTTCTCTTCCAGATTATTGGGGAAGTTCTATTACGGGGGACCATAGTAAATACCTGGTAGGACCAAATATTGTTAGCAAAAATAGGGAAATGTATAGTTTTTGGTGTCTACAGTAGTAGGTTCTATTGTGTCTACAGTAGGTCCTATTAACTAGGGACCAAATATTGTTCGCAAAAATAGGGAAATATACAGGTCTTGGTGTCTACAGTAGGTCCTATTGTGTCTACAGTAGGTCCTATTGTGTCTACAGTAGGTCCTATTAACTATGGTCCCCCGTAATAGATGCTCGGAGGGGAGGCTGGGTTTAGCAGTAGTACAGACCAGCTGGATATCGACGCACGGTTAGTTGCGATCGACTAGTATCTCTGGCGGGTTCTTTTCCCAAAGTAACCGACAAACTAACAACTGCGCATGTCGAATTGTTTCAAACAAACGTGATTATTATCGTATTACGAGTACATGTCCTGTTTTATGTTCGCTTTTTTTCCGTTTGTTATCATCATACTACACGTTAAACGTATGCCTGCTTATTTTTCAGTTTTTTCCTTGTGTGCAGTCGTGATTTGGCAGATCGTGGCGCTCGTCGAGAGGTACAAGAACCCCACCACGACATATAAGGTGTCGGTGAGCAATGCCTGCAGCGTTGGTCGATTTGAGTCCGTCAGAAGACAACAAGTTTTTTTTCACGTTTATTTCCCCAACTCATTGGGTTACGTTACTACTACGCGTCGCCCTTTTATATCATATTTCCAGTTTCCTCACTCCCGTCATCAACATAGACTTGCCTTAGCGCTAACGGCCTGCTCAGCGTGCCGGCTTACCGCCGCTTTCAGATATTTGTTTTGCCCGAAACAAACATTCCTGGTACTACTGTACATCCGGAAAGGGCAACAATTCCAACCTGAGACATGAACGCCTAGAGAAAAACAGTCCGATCCAATTCGTTTGCGCTGCACTATAGACGAGTGCTACGATAGGGGTGCAACCTATAGTTGATGTGGCTCGTAATTTGAGGAGCGCTCTACCCCACCCTGAAGCTGGCTTTTAGAAGACACGAAACGGCAACCCGATGAACATTCCCGAAACAAATTGTAAAAAAAACAACGATATTGGGTTGGGTTGTCCTTAAGCTGGGGAGGCTCGTGAGACAGAAAGATAATTTCCCAAAATGGACCGCCGTTATCGTAGCACGCGTCTATAGTTTAACAGGTCGTAGCCAAGGCAACCGCTGGCATACGTTTGATGACCTACCGGCGCCAGCAACAACAACATTAAAACGCCCGCGAGATACAACACAAAACGTGTTGCACCCGTTGATAATGGCACGCCCCGAGGTATATATTGCTAAAAAAACAAACCTCCACCGCATCGCCCGCCGCTTTCCTCTCGGCTCGCCCAATTGACATCACCAGGACGATATCTTCCGGTTTCCGTTCATGGAGGTGTGCTTGTCGGAGAGTGACGGGTGTGACGCTAGGCTTCATCCATCACAATGCATCGAGACTATGCAGTATTACATATACGATCACTGTGGGTATGGATGGAACAACGTCACAGTTGAGTCAGAGGTGAGTTCATCTTCAAGGATCTGGTTGTCCTGTTAACTGGTACGTTTGTGTTGGTAAGCGTTACGTTTACTCGCTCGAACGCGAGACACGAACAAGTGAGTGGTGCCTTGCCTCGCCCTTAGTGGCCGGCACCTCAAGGTACAGCAGTATGGCACTAACGTGTATATACCGGACTCTTGGGACCTTGAGTGATACAATCACCATCGTACCCGTTCCAAAGCGAGACACGAACGAGTGGTGTCTTGCCGCGCTCTTAGCGTCCGACACCTCAAAACTGTATGGCACTGACGTTTAAGTCGCGACCTCCTGGGCACTGCTATCCGTGCAGTGATAGAACCAGCACATAATTTACCTAACGTTTTCGAGGCTCCTGACTTGGAAGAGTTATATACCTCACCCGAACACTGACTTGAGAGACAACCAAACAAAGCAACCAGATGAATGAAAATATGATGGGCCTATATACAGGTACTTCGAAGTATATACTTAAGTACGAGTACAAGGGAGGATGCCGTCAAAAAAAAAATGATATATCAACGGTACTGGGTAGTCCCTCCGCTGAGGGGCCCCCGTCGGGTAGAAATCTGTAGGTCCAAAAGTGCTGCCCGTATCGTAGGACGCGTCCTGATGATGCTACAAGTACAAACGTGCGTTTATTCTCCAGTTTACCGGGGTTTCTCGAACCCAAAACAAAAGTATTGTCCGTCTGTCTGACTGCCTTTGTTTGGTAGCTCGGGCCTATGCTAATCGGAACAGTATATCAATTTTCGCAAATCTCATTGTTTACACCATCCCCGCGTCTGTATCTCGCGATAAACTGGAAATTATATTTTGTTTTTGTCAGAGGTACTTCAATTCAAATCCTTGTTGCTAGAGTTTTCCATTGCAGTTGTTTTTAGGTTCATTGGGGGCCTGGGTTCGAAGGTTGTTTACGAGGGGGCAAGATACTTGGTAACGTCCAAAGATTTTCCCCAAAACCGGCTGGCATTCCAATCTCGTCAAGAATCGGGCAAACTGTTCTAACCATATCTGTTTCGTTGCTGACTGCATTTGATTGACTCTTGATTCCACTGTTGCCTTATTCGGCTCCTTGACCGACCCCCTTATCTACGTATTGGGTTAGTTGAGACTTTCTGCCCCGGCCAGTGGGCCTACCCATACTTCCCTGTTCTGTCTATTAATAGGAGTATATGTTGACCTCTGGACTGGGGTCAGTTGTCTCCCGCCTGTCGGTTATCTTCCCCAACCTTACTTGACTGCACGACACAAAGTGCTTCTGAATGGGTGTCGCGTGGTCACTTTCACGCTTGCTTCCGCCGAGAGAAACCGTCGCGCTTTCGCTGGAGAGAGTCGCCTGGGCAATGCCGAAGGTCTCCCGAATACAGCACCGTGTCACTTGTTCCGTCTTCCATGTTGAGAAGTCCCCAAGTCCGGATGCCTGGCCGCCCTGCGGTCGGGTGAGTTTCTTTATATTCCTTGTTGTATTGGAGCATAAAGCAAGGGAGTGCTCACAGCAGAGTGGGCCGAGATGCCCAAGCTCTCCACCTAGGAACTCATCGTAAAGCCTGCGATTGTTTTGGCAGTCTCTCCAACATTAAACCGTCGTTGCTGGAACGACTCAAACAAAACCCCTCCTCGTTGTTATACAGCAGTGACGAAACGGAAAATACATTCAAGACGAGCCAGACCCTAAGAACAGTCAACGACAGCCCCGCAGGGGGAAACCTGGACACTGGGTAAAAAAACCCTGCACAGCACATACTTCGAAGTAAACTCCAAACCATTGTAATATAAACAACGGGCCCGGCAGGGAGGATCGAAACCAAGACGATCGGGGGCACGGTTGACGCCCTCTCGGTCCCAATAGGGAGGGCCGATAGCAATCTCAGCTCACGCTCAATTCCCCTTTTGTTTCCGCGGGTCCTCCACGGCCAAGGATATACTTTTCAGGATACTCTCAGATTTCGTCCACTCGTATGCTGCTGCAAGAAGTGAATCCTCGATCCCAGGGTCCATTCTATGCTGACCTTCAGCAGCATCACCCCCCATGCGTTGGCCTTGACCCCGTGTCCGGCTCCGTACTGTCGCGGGGGGTCGTCCCCAGTTACTAAGCTCGTGCACAGTGTCTGACCATGGTCGTCGTCTGGAATGCGACCGAGGAGACGTCCACCGCGACCCTTTGAGACACCTCGATCGTCTCCAATGCCACCTGCATCACCGACGTCAGAAACCTGTCGTGCGCGCTCAAGAACACGTCCAAATCGAACCCCGCTTCAAGTGGAGGTCGTGCTCTCGTTGTCTGCGTCGGACTCCCTCTTATCCTTAGACAAGGAGTCATTCGTCTGCGCATTTATAGGGGGTAGGGTGACATGCATTGCCAGGTGACATGGCGCGTGATCAGCACAGTATGGTGCCTTGTCGTACAGAGTCTCGAGGGTAGTTAGGTGCAGGGCCAAGGTAAAAACACTCCTGCGCGTTCGCCTGCGACCTATTCTCCCTCTTCACCTTGCAGTAGTCAGGCTTGAGGAAAGGGATTAAAGCGGGATCTGTGAAAAACATACACACAAGTCTGGAGGACGATGTTTCCTCGTGTCTTCCCATCAATTGCACTGCCTAATTAACTGGCTTTATCAGCTTTCGAACCATCCGTTTTTCAGGCTCGCTCTTCTCAGTGTTTGCGTTAAGTGTTTCCACAACGCGTAGTACCTCTGCATGTTCGCATGTTACCGTTGACCACACGTAAATCCGTTTGCTGTTGCTCCTCCTGCCGATCCCCACCCCCCCACCCCTCCCCCCTGCTGCTCTCTTAGGGGTGAATTAGGTGATCTGACCTGTTTTCTTTCGGCGCAGGATTGCTTCGTTATATTCCTCCTTTGTTCGGTGCCACTATTCGGCGCTATATTCTTCGACCCGCCACCCATTATGGGGACAAGGCGATAGCCGCGTGTAGAAATCAGGCCAGGAGGTCCTGGGCTCGCAGAACAGCCAGCACGACCTGACTCTTGCATCGAATGCTGATGAAATCGCTGCGGTGTTATCATATTCTGAGCTCACCCTCCCTGACCGCCGTATGTATCAGTTCACCTGCATGGCGTTCGACCTGGAAAAAGTGGATATTGATGGGTTTGAAGCCAAGTGCGACGCCCCACCAGCCAAGCCAACTGTTCTGCTAGGGGTGAGTTCACGAGCGACATGGCACCGGGAAACGTCTGCCCCATCTCTTACCCATTGGTGACGGTCTGTATAGTGCTATTATGTATGTGCTTGATGTGTTCTTACATAGGGCCTAGGCAACAATACTGCTGAAGCGGTTGGAAGCAGTTGCGGACGAAACTAGAGTAGCATGAATGTGCCCTGTGCAGTTACGGTCTGGTGTATGTTTTGTCGTTCAGTCTAGGCTTGGTGTTGGGCCTGCCTCGGTTGAACGTTCGGTAAAATATCTGGTTATATGGCGTCGAATTATTGGACGGATACTATTATTAATATACTTCGCACAACAAGGCAGGTTGAGTCTTTCGGGTCTCTACATTAGGATGTGGTCACAGTTCACAGGTTTAGGTTTCAATATTCAGTTTTATGCGCGCTTGTTTCCGCGTTTCTTCGTGTATGTCGTCAACCACAACCATAAAATAGACCCCACAAAATCGTACTTTTTTCAGGCCTGCTCGTGTGGATTCCCACTACTCGACTCTACGTAAGTATACGGTATTATTGCTATTTCGCCACTTTGAAAATCCGACGCGATTATTTGGCTGTGTGTATTTGTCATGCTCCCGATACCTTCTGCTGTAAACCCGCTGTAAGGCACTATCGATGTATAAGCAATGCAATATTTGCTGCCGACGAAGAAGGGGTTATCGATTATTTGCGTGCAACCTACTGGCGCATAGCCGTTGAGCTTGTGAGCTTCCGTGACCTATGTTGCAAGAAACTTGCTTGCGGGTGGTCGTGGCTTTTGTGCTCGAGCGCATGTCGATTTGGTCGAGCTAACTATCATAGAACTCGAGCAGACGAGCTTTATAATTGGTTTGACATATCTGCACGCAGGTTCATTCAACCTGCTGCCTACTGAACGCAAACGCAGTGGGTGTGTTTGCCAGGGCATAGCCGTTAGATGCACGAGTCTCCATGATGTATGTCGCGAGAAGCTCGCGTGTGGGTGACCATAGCATTTTCCCTCAAAGTACTGTTGACAAGCGTGATAAATAAACGGTTTACATAGTCCACGACGAGGGTGACGCAATAAGTAAGGCGGCACCTACCCTTCCTGAATCTTCTTCTATGTCTGCCCTGCACGCCATTGCACCACTGCCGGGAAAATCGCGGATTCTAACCTTAGTAAAGTTTTGATATGTTTGCAAAGTCAAGCTCGCAACCTTGCAACCTCGCGGTCTACGTAAGTAGCTTGAGCAATCGGCAGTCCGTCTACAAACAGCACGTGACATACGTTTACTGAGAAAATGATACCGTCCTATTTTCAAGCAGCCTGTCCCCAAAAACGTGAGTGGGTTCAGTTCTAAAGGGGGCTAGTGCATTGGGAGTTCAGAGCGTTTGGCTCAACTTTTGAACGAAGGGATTTTGTTTAGTGCTGAACCTTGTGTAGGACTCACCCTTCCCCCCCGCAAGAAAGTGAGCCTGACCCAAAATAAGAGTGTCGCGCGCGTATTGTATATGCACGTGGTGTTCCAGAATATTCGGTTCGAGTTGGCTTCTGTATTTTTTAACTCCAAAGGGAAACCTTGAATACGAATATATTATGTTTGCCAGCCAACATTATGCGGCATGAGCTTCAAAGCCAAATCGCTCATACCGTAGACATTCCTCAATTGTTCCCAGAAAAAAATAGGAAAAACGAAACCTATGCACGAATTAATGTATCCTCTCTGGTATATGTGCATGTACTCATGACGCCAACTTATTGTTTCTTGGATGTTTGCGCTAATGTGCTGAATACACAGATGGGTTGGACAACAAGCTTTGACGGTTACACCGAGGACCAGTTCAAGTGAGCCAACGGGTCTTCAAGAAGCAACTCATGAAGTAGATAGATATTTCGCAGGTGGTTTACAGACCAAATATTATTGTCCTTGGCTCATTTTGGTAGAGCTGTGAACCAGCCCGACTTATGTCGCCAACTAGTGTTTGTCTGAGTAATAGTTAGTGGTTTTAGCAGGTGCCGACTTTCCAACATATTGGGATTCCATACTTGTAGGAAGGATCATTGAATGCGGCAGACATTTTCGCTTTTTTCTGCGAGGGACCCTCTGCCGGGGCGGGTTGATTTGGCTGGCTTCGCTTGCCTGGCTCAAGTCGGCAAGTCGACTGGCCACCAGCTGGCCTCGCCAGCCGACTTACCGCGTAGACCCACTTAGTTGGCTATCGACACCTACCGAATAGTTATTAATCGTGAAGTCCTGCCGACTCGTAGGTCCACCATTTGGGCGAAGCAAAACCCGTAGGAATCCGCCAAATGCATTCAGAATAATGTACCCTCAATAAGTGTTGTGACTACCGCTTGACACGGAAGGCGGCGCACGGATATCTGTCTCTATTTACCTTGTCGGTGGGTATCCGGACCAGTTCATCATCACCAGGATATTTCTTCTTCTGATTGGATGGACTGCAGTGCGTTAATATCGGCCTGAGCTTAGCCGCTGTCTTGTTCATGTCCTCGATGTTGGTATACGGACAGTTCAAGGGTGGCTGTCTACCTCGGAGGGGAAGATGTTGGGGACTTAACCTGGGTACCCTACAGCCGCTTGGTTCTTTCGGAGGCGAAAAATGCTTCCGAAGCCAAGATCCCCCTGACGGACATGGTGAGTTGCAAGGAGTTGCCGGGAGACGATTCTTCGGGCTGTTTTCTCGACGAACACCTCGCGTTGAGTTCGTGAAACCAATTATGTCCAAACGTTTTTTCGTTAGACTTGCGGGCCTTGCCCTCACCATACTCGCGTCTCCTGCCCTGACCGTTGCATGTACATGTTGTCATGTATCGGGTGGTACCAAGACAATCGGCAAGAACACCAGGAAATATTTATCGGGCAGCTCCAGCGTCAGCTACCCTACATTGACGATTTCTACGACCGACTACACTGATCAAGAAGAGGAGGTGAGTGATCCGCCGAACATGACTGTGTTCATTAACCATTGTTGGTGTAGGCGTGCGAAATGCGTTGTTGTTTTGTGTGACTGTCAGCACGCTTGGGCGAGTTGTGTACTACTTACATACGAGTGTCGCCCGAAATTACCACAGGTATTGTCAGCTTCGCGTACTTCCATGGACGTTTAATAGTTTCAATGGTGGGCGTGAGTTATATCGGAGGTCATCGTATCTCACCTTGGCACTATTATCATTATTCAAACAGTGCAAAGCGTCCATCATTGTTGCATCAAGGATTTCGCGCCCCGGCTCAATACGCCCCGGTCGTATTTATACCCGTAGGGAAAGACAATAAGAACTATGTTACCAACACGTTTGATTGATGCCGGTAACAGCAAACTACCCCAATGCCATTGGTTTGCCCATCTTGACCACCATTTCTTGGCATTGACCGGTTCTCCACCCCCTCCTCACTCGCGTGCAGAACTTCGACGGCGATGCTGACGACGACGATTTGCTCAATTCCAGCATGCCCGGTGGTGGGGATCGTGCGGTTGGCACCCTGATCCTTACCCTAACCCTTGGTTCGTACTCCCTGACGGAGCTTTCCGACGACAACCCGATTAACATGCTCGACTTCATCGCAAACATTGGCGGCTTCTGGGGTGAGGGGACGGGTCCATCGAACGGCTGACTGCGTTTCCTCATGTTGTTGCGGATGGGGTTCAACCCTTCTTTTCTATGATATGGCTCCTAACTTGAGAAGCTGTGTAACTCAATCAAGATCTGACTTTTGAGCAGAAATGGAAATGCAAACCAACGAGCAAATGCCATAGCATACGTATGTATATTGTGAATCACAGGGCCCGAAACAAATGATGTTCTACTGCCTATAACTATATTGGGTAGTTAGGCAGTTGACCCGTCAGTCGGAAGTGGTTTGGCCGAAACGTGTTACCTCTATCGTCCCACGCGTCACCTGCAGACCGATGTCGCCTGGCGCAGGGATAGATCCGAATGCTGCGCGCCACCCACCCACGTAGTCAACCAAACACCTGACCCCACACCATCGTGTCCCCTATTGTTTCCATAACGTGACCTCTTAGAGATCTTGCTCCTGGCCTGGGGGCTGTTCTTCATTACCACGCACGACACTACACCCCAACAAAAAGCTCGCAACTTTGAAAAGTCCATTCAGAGGAGCAAAAGCCTCATGCTTAGGACGGGATCATCTTTGCCCCCACCGGCGGTAGCCTCCGATTCAGAGGGCGGCCAAGAAGAGCTACCGAACTGGGACATCGCGCGTCCAGGTCCCCTTCACGCTACTGACAGCAGCAACGGCGGTACGGTGGCGTCGAACGGAAGCGTTGTGTAAGCGACACGTGTTCAGAGAGCAGGTGAGACTTGAGCCTGCTGGTGTCTGCGCCGTTGTGGTTTGGTGCGTTGGATGAGGTGTTTGGCTGTTTAAATGCCATGTCTTCGCCCGGCCCTGTTCAGACATCAATCGTAAATATAACGAGAGCCTACGTGTAACTGTTTGAGCGTGTACTACAGAGTGTAAGATTCACACCCCTCCTCATCGTTGGGAGTCTGGTAAAGCGGCAAGGCAACAATGTGGGAGGTATCGAATCATGACCAACGGAAATACCTCTCAGTGTTGACGCTGTACAAACCAACGTGGATAATAATATTGTTCTTGGCTGCTAATCGTTTTTGTTAGAGCTGTTACCTCGACCGCAGTAGATTCCAGACGAAGTTGGTGCCAAAGCTCCTTGGCTGTTGATACGTGTTATTTAGGACAAAGAGAGTGAAGCCAGCTTTGAATAGGGTGATGTGGACGTTGTTCAAGTGGGCGTGGAAAATATCGATTCACGCGCGCAAGCAGAAATTTGGATAGACCCAGGGTGAGGTTTCGTGTCCTCGACGGCTCAACGTGTCGTTCGTTACATACATTGTGGCTGATGACGAGAAGCGTTTCGGCCCACGAAAGTAAGGCGCTCGAGGTAGAGGCTGTTAGTCGGGGTCTATTTCTCCTTCACGAACAGGAGCCGTGTGGAGTTTTCCCTCCGACTGGTTTCGGTGGACTGCAACTGTGCTGTCATCCTTGACCTCAAGACCTTATGTTTGGGCTCAAGGAAAGCTAGGCGTATGGACAGAGTGAGCACGCTTGATCGTATTCAGAACTGACCAACCTGACTGCACTCTCCCTCCTCTGATGTCCGCGGCACGTACGCATGTAGGTTCGGAGCTTTTCTTCAACAGTGAATCCTTGCAGCCAACCTTTTAAGACGTCCAATCCCCTCAGTCGGCATTGACGAGGGTCCGCTGGAAAGCTAGTTTAGAGAGATTGTCGACAACGAAAGCGCAACAAGCGGCGGCCACACCTACGCGCGCATGAACCGCCGGAAAACAGTACCCAGCTGTCCACAGCAGCGCCAGTACGATGGTTTGCTCGCCTATGCCTGCGGTGTCGGGAATGCGTAGAGCAGCGGACAGTCCAGCTCACCGAACCGCGGCTTGAGCGTCTCCCACAAGACGCGTGCGGCGACAGGGGCACATTCACTTTTTAGAGCCAAACTATTTCTGGCTGACGGAGATCTCAACTTTTGGAATCACCCAATACAGTTGGAATGCCATTCGTGTTTTACAGTTAGGCCAAGAGATACCGATAGTCCGGCGGGTTGCACTCCCTCCCCCCCCCCCTCTAAATCAGTTATCGGTGTGTGTGGCATAGAGGCCCTCAAGCGAAGAGCCCCAGAAACACCAGATGCACCGTTACCGTAGCCATGCGTCACAAGCCCCCGCATGGCGGTAGAATTGGTTGAAACGCCTCTCCTTCGACAGTCCCGCCTCGCAAGGTTCCGTGGCTTGTCGATATTTGTTCCAGTATTTATGTTACCAGTCTTAGCTACAGTACCACCAGCCAGGATGGTTTGGTGCAGTTTTACGGTAGCCCAGTGGAGGAACGCAACGACCACACCCAACCGTGTACCCACGTACTTTACAGCTGTTCGTCTTGGCTGGAGCTGGCGCCTTGTTCGTTTGGGTCGCCGAAACGCAGTATAGGCTTCAATCTACCGAGAGAGCAGTAGTCTGCATTTCTGTTTCACCTGAAACGTACAGTAGGCTTTAATTTTCCCGAGAAATACGCAGTTTGCATTGCTGTTTCACTCGGGTTCGTATGTCCAGTTTGATGGTCCGTTCTCCTATAGCACACTCTCAGGTGTTTGGGTGCATCTCCTACAGTCAGTCGCTGGAGAGAGTTGTATTCACGGCGCGTGCGGTGAAGTTGACAGCTACCATCATAGCTCTTGCGCGAAGTCGTGGGTCGCAGCCTGTTGGAGAGGTATGTAGTCGACCTTTGATTATCGTCGAAACACAAACGCTTCAATTGCTATCATAGGCAAGTCTGGTTGCTAGTGCGCCGCGAGAACAATATCTGTACCGGCCTTGTATGCCGAGACCATTGCGTCGACACATGCCGATATTTGCATCGATGCGATGTAGTCGCGGGAAAGACGGGACAGCGTGACTGCGGTGGCATGGGGTTTAACGGGGACGTTGGATGAGGCACGAAGTGTGGATAAGGCAACAGCGAGGTCAGTAGCGAGTGGGTTAAACAAACCGCCGGTAGACGCCTGCTACGATAGAGGTTGTACATTTTGGCTTTTTTTTTGTTTCTGAATGACGGGGCTCCTTAACCCAAAATCGTCCGAATGCCAGTCTTGTTTAGCATTATGACCTAATTTTTGTGCCTAGTCCCTAGTCCATGGGTTTGCTCTTCGGGCTGCCCTTCCAGTTTACTCCAAAACAGTTTTCGGGTGTGATACGGAGCTCCTAAAGTGAAGAGCCTCAGAAAAAACATCATGGAACAACACCTCAACCATCGTAGCATGGGTCAAAAGGTGCTACGCAGAGTACCCTTATCGTGGCACGTGTCGGAGATACGGAAAACTCATACGTAGCGTGAGGGGCGTAATAAAATGAAGGATTCTACACCCCTACAATAGCAAGGCTCCGAGACTGCCGGCTTATTTTGAGCTGTCGTATCCCATAATACGAGTGCGTATACTGACATTCCAGCCCCCCGTGTACCGCGATGCCACAGCGCGGTCTATGAAAAGGAATCACAACCGTCGTAAAGACAAAAAAAGAGGCGTTACTGTGCATGTTCAGCCAGCAGCGGCTAAAAATGAAGTCGCACTAGGGACCGTTTTAACGAGGAAAAAAAATGAATCGAATTCAACTTTTTCAATTGAATTGAATTGAGTTTTTTTAGGATTGTTTGAAAAAAGCGTGTTTTGGGTCTTATCGGAGAACAACGGCACATACATGAGTTCTTCAAAAAAGAATTAATCGGAATAACGCACCACGTCACACAACGCCCAGCTCACAAACACCAGCGAGCCTAGACTAGAGCGACAGCTTGCATCATCGCGTGCGCGCCGCCGCCATCCTCTTATTTGTTTTGAAGAAGCAGGCTAGGAAGCTATCACTCCCAGGGTCTCTGGGGTGGGCGGAGGGAGTCCCCAAACGCCACGCGCTAAACAGAAACGGCGATTGCAGCTCTCGAAGTCTTGGGCGTATCCTCTGTTTGTTTGCTCGATTGCTAAATTCTCGTGATGGTTGGCCGATCGATCCGGCTGAAAAATTGACATTGCGGCCGCCATGATTTTTTTTGAGGCGCCACCGCCGGCATACGATGTGCTATGATATGTGGGCGTGGGCGCGGCTGATGCTCCGGTCGCCTTTCGTTGAGGTTCGCGTTTTATCGCCTCCGTGGTGGTCGTCGACAAAGCCGAAACAGCCCACGGACTGCCTCGGGGACGTTGGCCCAGTGTGAAGATGCCATGTCAAGTTGGATCAACTCCTCAAATTGATTTCGATTCAATTCAATTTTCTCCAAAAGAAGTCCAAAAATACTTCTTCGAGATTTCAATTGAATCGAATTTCCCTCTCCCCAAAATGAAAATGCCTTCTTGGTGAAAGAGTTTTTTTACCGAAAAGAGTCAAATTGTTTTCGATTCAATTGAAAAAAGTTGAATTCGTTTCATTTTTTTTCCTCGTTAAAACGGGCCCTGAGAACAACGACAAGCGGTGCAATTGACGACGAGAAGCCGGTCATCAATTTCGACGACGTTCGACGGCGGCTTCCAGTCTAAGAGCGTATTATCCCCCGCAGCAAGGAACAAGGAGCGCTAATGACTAGGATCGCTGGAGCAACATCATCAGCATTGCCTGGAATTCGCATCACCGTCACATCGTGGACCGCTGGAGCATCGTATCGCTCGGGGTCGCTCATCGTGGGATTGCCGAAACGCCGCCTTCATAATCGCGTCACAATTATTGTTGGATCACCGGAGAAACACCCTCCGGGATGTGACCACCGTACACTCGCGTGTAGGAGCCGCCGGGGTATCACCATCACCATAGGTTGCCTCAACACGGGGTCTCCCGGAAGACGTTTACGGGATAGTTGCAAGTGTACGCGGATGGGATTGCCGAAAATACAACTTTCTGAATCGCTACAGCATTGCTGTTCGATGGGCCTGCCGGAGCTTCCGGAGTCGCCGTAACACTAACAGCGCGGGGTCGCCGGAGTGTCTTTCGGGATCGGTCTACAGTATAATATATTTGGGATTACCGGGGAGAAAAGTCTTCTGGAATAACCGCATCATCAACGATTGAGGGCTCCTGGGACATCGCTTCTGCAGTCGCTGTACACCATCGTCGTTTGAGGACTGCTGGAACATCCCTTCTGGGGTCACTGAACATCAACATCTGGTTGGGCTCCTGGAACATTGTTTCTGGCGTCGCTACACCAGCATAATCCGGATTGCTAGGACGAGGACGTCTTCGTCGCCTGGGGTCGCACCAGCTTGACGGCAGTATTTGTTTTACCGGGCGGGTAGAAACATGGTAACCTGCTACTATTAATAAATACCTGGTAGTAGATATATTTCTTAGTTAACAAGCCGATCATTGAGATGTTGTTAATTCTTGAGGTAGAGGCAGTTGCGAGTTTTGTCACCTTCATTGAGGGGTCGTGTTAATGTAGGAACTTTGCTACAGCAGTAAGCCAGTACTCTACCGAGTCGCTGATTGGTAACGAAATCGCGTAGAGCGGGCAGGTGCAGGACGAAGCCTATCTAGTCAAATGCCTAGCAGTAGAATGGGAGTACTATTGAAGTAAGGGTATACGGATGATGATCGGTACGTAAGCATGGCAGACATCATTATTAAGAACTCTGGGGTAGTCATCAATATACGGTGAAATTTCAGCAGTAAGAGCGTGACAGCAAAATCCACTCGGTTCTTGGTCGTCGATCGTCGGTCGTCGGGGCATTAGCAATAATAGCACGGAGTACGTACGTAGCAGTGGTTCGGTTCGGTCAGTTCAGTGACTCGTCGCAGTAGCGTACGTCTTGCCGTAGAGCCGAGCTTGGTGGAAGATGATTGCACCCACCTAGTTCACAGTACGTTTGTAGCGTAAGCCGCCACAGCACAAACGACTACATGAAGCACTATTATAGGTCAAAATATCATAGGCCGCCACAGTACAACACACACAGCACACAACAGGACAGCAGCAGAGCAGCAGCGTAGACAGCGGGCCAGCATGCTGAGAGGTGGAGGATCCTCCTCTTGGGGGAGTCTCGAGGTCTCCAATTAGTCTGGAACAGCCCGAGGGTGTCGAGGGCCGTAGGAGCATACCGGGTACATCACGATGAGTACATGCTGGACACATGAACATGCCAAAACGTGCTTCGTCTGGTCGTTTGTAGCAGATTTACGCTGATTTATAGAGATAAAGTGGAAACCTGGGGATGACTCTTAAACGTCCCCGATTTTCCGATAATTACCGGAAAGAAAACACGAAAAGCTGATTTGCGGTAATTACCGGTAAGTCACAGGTCCAGTCACCGGTGGTAATATCAACCCCTGAAACAAAGAGCATAGAAAGTGAGTGACGTCACATTGAATGGCGTAATGTGTCATTCGGAGATTTCCTACTATTAATAATCAGAAAAGGAATTTACAAAAATAGACCAATCCGAAAATCGCGGGCGCGAAGTCTCGTTCTCATCCAGAGGGTTTTCCACCAGCCGGAAGCCCCTTAAACAAAAATAGACCAATCAGAAATTTACGGGCACGAAGTCGTTTCTCATCCAGGGATTTCCCACCAATCAAAAAAGTCTTTCAGCAAGACAGACCAATCAGAAACCTGCCGGAACGAAATCCCTTCCTCATCCAGGGATTTTCCACCAACCAAAAAAATCCTTTTGAAAAAACGCCAATCGCATTTTTTTCGCGGGCACGAAATCCATTATTTATCCAGGGATTTTCCGCCAATATGAAAACCCCTAAAAAAATACCAACCAGAAAAAAATGCGGACAAGGAATCCTGTTGGTTAGAAAGGGCAACCTACTATTAATAGACTTCAGTCAGTTTTCTCATCCAGAGATTTTCCACCAATCAGAAAACTCCTTGAGAAGAAATAGACCACTCAAAATAGGCCAACCCCGAAAAAGCAGACCAATCAGAATACCGTGGACACGAAACCCCCTTCTCTCTTTCCACCAATCAGGAACCTCCTTAAATAAAATAGGCCAACTATAATCATACCCCTTTCACCTCTTTCCGCCAATCAGGAACCTCCTTAAAACAATACAGTGAGTAGCCCGAGTTAAGAGCGTCCGAGCTAAAAGCATTCGGGAGTTAAGAACGGTCGACACGGCTTGTCCCGCCTGTATACTAAAAGCTACCAGGTACATATTTCCCACTACAGATAAGAGCGTTGTGTACTTAAGGGGGCCTGTTTCGGCTTGTCACCATACTAAGCATAGTGCTCTTAACCCGCGGTACCCACTGCGGACCGATCGGAAAATTGCTTGCACGAAACGCTTTCTCTCTTTCCACCAATCAGAAAAACTTTCTCCGCAAGACAATAGACCAGCCGGAAACCCCTTGATCTCTTTCCACCTATCAATCAGGAACCTCTTTAAAAAAACACACCAAAAAAACAGGGAAAATGCTTGCAAACAGAATCCTTTCCGCTATTGATAATGATGACGGATGGGTTCACTTGCGCGTTGGAAGTGCTTTGCTATCCTCAGCGGTCTTCGACCGCCGCGAGGAA